>CAUYWD010000198.1:0-16610 GCA_963576735.1 Bedellia somnulentella | reverse complement strand
TCGCATCGCATCGCTACTTTTGAGAATCTTTGCCAATTATGCATTTAAGCTTTATAAATCTTTGAACTATATGTAGGTTTCTCAGTACAAAAACTGCAAGTCATGAAAATTCAAAGTGAAAAAGTATATAAAAAAAACACTGCCTTAACCTCTCCGGTGTAGTCAGGATATTATCATTTAAGGTACTGACACTAACACACCGACCGAGGTCAAATTGCAACAAGAATGAATTTGACGTTGTTGAGTACTGTCTCCGGATTTATTTTTACTATCGCTTTTAATATATAAAATAGCTATTTACGAGGGGCATGCCGAAAGAAACTAGATACTCAAAAATTATCAAATTTATTCTTTATAACAAGTATCGATCTTTTCAAAGTATTCACCCTGAGCACGTATACACTTTTCCATACGTCTGAACCAATTGGAAAATACCTGAGACCACTATTCTTTAGATACCTCAGAAATCTACAAATTATAGGCAACCAGCGCATCTTTTTTGCTTTCAAACCTCTTCCCCTTTAATTTTTCATTGAATTTTGGAAACAAGTTAAAATCACAAGGCGCTAGGTCAGGGGAATATGACGGGTTAGGGAGAATTGACACTTTTTTCGAGTTGAAAAAGTCTAGTGTTCTTACAGACGACTGTCGCTTTGATTTGGGATCATAGTTATATAGCCATGTTTCGTCACCAGTCAGTATATCATATACGTGTTTTTTCTGACCAACCGTGATAGCCCAGTGGGTAGAACACTCGGTTATCGTGCAAACGACTAGTGTTCAAATCCTGGGTCGGGCCTACACCAATTTGTCTTTCCTAAAGACATATCTGTGGTTAATTTATCATGGTTGTTAACGGTGAGGGAAAACATCGTGAGGAAACCCACATGGCTGAGTTGTACTTAGTCATGTGACAGTGTATTCGTACAAAACGGCGATAGGCCTGCCCCCTATCACGTGAGTACACTGTCCATGCAAAACGTGGGTACTCTGAACACCAGGTTACAAAGTCACGTGATGTTCAGAAGTATTAGTACCTCTGCCAACCCCTTCGGGGATATTCGGCGTGAACGTTTATGTTATGTTATTATGTTATGTTAGGTTATGTGTTTTTTCTCGCCTCCGTTGAAATTATCTATCATGAATAGGCACCAATCCACCCGAAGGTATTTCTGCTCATCGGTAAGTTTGTGCGGCACCCATCTCGAACAACGTTTACGAAGAGAAAGGTGTTCGTGAATTATGGTTTGCATTGCTGCTGATCCGATTCCTAGTTCTCGTTCTAGCTCTACATATGTAATTCGTCGGTTTTCGCGAATAAGTTTTTCGACTGCACGAACGTTTTCTTGCGTGACCGCGGTTGGCGGCCGTCCTGTCTTCGCTTCATCTTCGAGACATCCCCGTCCCCTTTTAAATTCAGCAAACCAATTGAATACTGTTGCTCGGGAACAAGCAGACTCACCAAAAGTAGAAGCCAAAAGTTCAAAACATTCTTGAGGCTTTAAACCTTTTTTAAAGTCATAATAAATCATAGCGTGAAAATCACGTCGACTGAGCTCCATTGTTGCAAGTGAATTCCTGCCAGTTTCTTGGAAAAATGATGCTCATTCAATTAAAAAATAAATAAAAGAAGTACATACATACATACATATACTCACGGCTATAAATCCCTAAAAGGGGTAGCCAGAGCTAAGGAATTAGAAATTCCCCAGCCACTTTTGGAAAGTTGAGTGGGGTAAAGATGGTGAAATAAAGGTTATTGGTGATGGGTGTCCAACCGCATCGCCCAAAAATCCCTTAATAGCCCCAATACCGTTAGTCGCCTCTTACGTACACCCACCGGAAGAAATGGGGTAGTGCTATTCTAAGCCGACACTACACAGCTAGAAAAGAAGTGTGGTCTATATTCAAATATGTCAATGAAAAACCATCCTATAAGATGGTATATAGCTTGCCAGTATCAATTAAATGCATGCTGCGGCATGCCCCTCGTATTCCTTGTTGACCTTGCTGTATCTGGGGAGGCTGGTGATCGTGTGTCATTATCTTAACATCCAACATTTTGTACATATCGAATATGAGCCACGTCAAATAATCTCTGTGATCTTTGTTAAATTACTCAACAGCAATTTAACGAGTCTCATAAGAGGATCTCTTATAGTACGGACTTAACTTACTAATTACACACAAAACTAAGAAATGAATACAAATACAAACCAACAAAGTTAAGAAAAAACTAATTTCAATAAAAACTAATATTTAATCTTAATGTCGCTTGCTTGAAAAAACCAGCGACAGTGCACTTTGTAATTAAGATACATCTTCTCGCCCAAGTAAAGTTTGAAAATCGTGTGACGGAAAGTTTCATGATGCTTTGTACAATTAGCACCTCTCGCCCCTGCGCGAGGATGCAGTGCTGTTTAGCAGCATTTGCCTCGAAACTATTTTCTAATCTTGCCCTGCTTAAGTTGTGAGACGTTCTATCTTCATTAGACGGAGGACTCTCGTTAACATTTATTAACATACAGCACCGTTTTTATGCGAACATAAATAAAAACTCTAATTGCCGCCGCAGCATTCCCGCTGCTTTTAGAAAACTAAAATGTTCCGAATACAAAACTGGTCTGGCGAATGGCCTTTAAAGTGATGACGCTGAAAACCGTTTGCGGCTTAAAACGCGATCCTCATAAAAGCGTAGTACACCGAAATTAAGAAATTCGTATGTGAGTGTGCGACAAGGACGGCGCTATCGGGCGCTGCAGCCACTCCGCTGCATCTGATAATCCGCGCCAACACTCGCTGACTGGCTAACGTCTACTTACGCTTAGTTTCATTACCGACGTACGAGATCCGCTTACTCGGCTACGTTCAGATACTTATCTCTTTCAGCAAGTCACGGTGGAAACTAGAAAAAGACAATTAAGATCGGTGCTTAAGTAACAATACTAAACATAGTTATGCTATCTTAGTTTCAAGAGACAGAGTTATAGAAGGAATCTCTTGTAAATTTAATGCTGGATTAATAAAAAGATGACAGGAACAAAACCTAATATTTATTTAATTAAAGGAATACTAATTGAGCTTTAACGATGTAGTTTTGTCCCATACTTGCGATTCACTCTAGCTACAAACTAGCGCTAGTGTGGCCAAACATTATGTTTATTAGATAAATCATAAAAACAACACAAAACACGTTTTCTCAGAGCATTCAATGTTTAAATATACATTTACACTATTAGGCACAGCCCACTCGTATCAATCGAGGGACTGCTGTAGTTTATCGTGATTAGTGATCTAGCCGCAGTCTTATGATTTTATTATTATGATATTTATGATTATGAGCTTAAGCTAACGCTTTTTAGGATAAATAGCCATAATATGTATGTATATTACTATGTGATAAATTTTGACATACCCAAAAAGCAGCAATAGTGTGGTCGCATGAAAGTGATGGAGTATTGTCCAGCGAAGTGACGTGCTCGCTATAATCACGGGAGGTACAGTACATAGCTGCGCCGCACATTACTCGCGGAGGACAAGCGCCGTGTCAGCTAATCCTCCCCCGACCTCCCTCGACACCTTCCATTGCTTAATTAAACTGGACACTTCCCAATTGAAATGTTTCGTCGAATCACTCGATGAGTATTCGTCGCTACTTCCCGCAGCTACAACACGTGCAGATTAAATTGCATGCAGTGTTTGTCCGGTCGCACTATATTACGTCCCCGTAGCTCAAGGAGATAAAGACTTTATTTAAAATGGTTCGACTTTGTATTAGAAGTTCCATTTAGTGAGTCTTGTAAATTAGGATTGGTGAATCGTATAAAACAACATTAAAAATCTGGAGAATTTTCATAATTTCGCAAAATTGTTATAGAAAGGACAGTAAAGTTAAAATACCTATTTTTATCAGCATTATTCATCCTGTTTCTTTTGTTTTGAAAAGTCGTTTATGGACAGTAATTTTATGTGATAATGTCTCACGTATTAGACTCGCGACAACTAACCCAATAATGACGAGTCTTTTGTAAAATATATCGTACGATTGCAAAAACTATTAGAAGTTTTAGTGTGCAGCATCTAAATCAACTTTACAGTCCGTTTGTGCCCTCTTCCTCGTAGAACGTGAAGCATTTCCATGCGTGTAGTTGGAATTTATAGATTTAAAAGGTATTATCACTTTAAATAAACATTAATACTATTGCTAAAGATTAATGTCTCCTATTATCTTATCTCCTTGCCGTAGTTTTGCGAGACCTATGAAGATCCGAATACTTACTCCCACTCACGGTCATGTTCGCAAAAATAATGAAACATAACCTTGTATTGTTTTTAATTTTGGCCTTTTTAACAGTAGAAAGAGGTAACCTGGTATAAGAAACGAAAGTTGCTTGAGAGAACCGCATCACTCACCAAGCATGGGAAAGAATTGGGGTATTATTCTTAACGTTAACACATTAACGTTATGATTTTGGTAAAAGCCACTGAAGTATGATTTGAGAAAGCTAAAGAGAGTGGCGTGTTCGCGTGTCGTGTTCTACAGCGCAGTATAGCAACTTGTCCAAGTAATTACAAAGTTGCCGTCATGCCCTCTCTCCACTTAAATATGTACTCTGACATTGTAGATGATCCCGCGGAACACTAAAGTGAAAAAGTTAAATTGATTCAAGCCTGTGATACTCCATATCTCTGCAGTTCACCAGGTACTAATCTCATTTCAAAACTTATTTTTAGTTTACTTAAAGTGTGAAATAACGAAGAAAAATTGCACTCTCACAATTAGGTTTTCCTAGTGGCAATTTAAAGTCTCGTACTTGGATGGAAATGCACATCAAAAGATAAAAAGTACGTACGTTCTCATTCGAATTCACGCAATCAGCATCCTTGTCCGTACAAAAGCACGAGTTTAAAAACAGACTAGTACAAATTGGATATTGGTCTGCGAGTCATTTTGTACTGGTTTGAATAAGAGAGCGGAATGGCGGTTGAAGTGGCGTCGGACGGAACTGCGACGTGGCTGCCACTGACGTCGCCAAACAGAACAACGCGAGCAAAAAGTGTTCCGCGTGGCGTGTCGCGGTGCACCGAGCGCCGAGCTCCGACGCAAAACAAGCAAAGCTTACATCGCCGCCTCCGCGCGGGACCTTCCGCCCGTATTTGGCAACCCGCTCCCCGCGCCCCGCGCCGCCCCGGCTCGCCCCGCCTCGAGCGCACTCTACCGGCTCTTCGAAACATTGCATGTTTTAATCTTTTCATTACTTATTTACGTTTGTTTCGGTGATTCTGTAGGAGTGCTTTTTAGTAGATGGACGAATAACCTTCACAGCTCAGTTGGGAAGGATTGAGCTTTGAACAATATTATGTTACTATCCCTCCGGGGATATACGGCGTGAACGTTTTAGTCTTGATGTTTTTATATTATTTCATGAAAGAAATACTGCAAAGTTTGTTAAAAATTTACACCTTGGCCCGTAATGATATTGTTAACAAATATTTTCTTTTGTTATACAATACTTATACTATTACCTACCAACCGATTTTGTGAAATAAAATACGGCTTCATTTTGTAAAATTTGGTTTAACGATGTAATAGTAAAAAGAGCTTATATAGCCCGAAGAGTTGCTAAACTTAAGTGGCAATGGGCAGGACACATTGACCGCAGAACCGACGGCCGTTGGGGCTCGAAGGTTCTGGAGTGGCGACCACGTACCGGACGACGCAGTGCGGGTAGGCCTCCTACAAGTTGGACCGACGACTTGGTAAAGATCGCGGGAAGCTGTTGGATGCCACAGCACAGGACCGGTCGTTGTGGAGATCTTTGGGGGAGGCCTATGTCCAGCAGTGGACGTCTATTGGCTGACGATGATGATGATGAAAATGAGTGTTCCAAAATATCAAAACTGTTATACGCTAGTACTATTTAAAAATGTGACTATATTTAGGTTTTCGAAATTCAACAACTTATTGTACATAACACTCTTAAACTTGTAAGATTTAGCCCAAACAAACACACATGCAAACTGCGAGTTAAGTAAAATAATGTACATAGAGATCGTTAATTGGCCAAATCATCTTCATAATTTTGCCAGTTAAACGTTACTCTATCCGCATTACTCTCACCTCACCTAGTTACACAGACTCAAAGGATAGGAATTGTTCTTTTTGCCAATTGAAATGGTAAGACGTTAGTAAATAATATAAACTCAAAAGTATCCCTAAAGGGGTAACAGAGGTACTAATACTTCTAAAAATCACCTGTCATTGTTTACACACGTTTTGCTTAGTGTATTTACGCGATAGGGGGTAGGTCTATCGAAGTATTTTACGAATATCTACGTGACTAAGTATAACGAAGCCTTATTTTTTTCACCGTTATCAACAAACATACACATAATCACGCCGTTAGTCCCCATTGGGGTAAGCAGAGATTGCCACTTTGTACAATCCGGCCAAACCTCTCTAGCTTCGTTTACATCCATCAATATTTTCATACATGCTCTTTTATTCTTCATACTTCGGACACCTGCTTTTTTGATCACACTCCCTATTTGATCCAAATGTGTCTATCGAGGTCTTCCTACATAACATAACATCAACGTTCACGCCGAATATCCCTGAAGGGGTTGGCAGAGGTACTAATACTTCTGAACATCACGTGACTTTGTCACCTGGTGTTCAGAGTACCCACGTTTTGCATGGACAGTGTACTCACGTGATAGGGGGCAGGCCTATCGCCGTTTTGTACGAATACACTGTCACATTACTAAGTACAACTCAGCCATGTGGGTTTCCTCACGATATTTTCCCTCACCGTTAACAACCATGATAAATTAACCACACATATGTCTTTAGAAAAGACAAATTGGTGTAGGCCCGACCCAGGATTTGAACACTAGTCGTTTGCACGATAACCGAGTGTTCTACCCACTGGGCTATCACGGTTGCTCTTCCTCTACTAACATTACCTCTTACATTACATTTGTGACATTAAAAATGGACATCGGCTCTATAGATCTCTTTCACCAATTTACTATCATCCATCTCTTTGTGCCCAAACCACCTGAACGTACCTTTTTTTTGCTTTTTTTACAATATCATTTTCAAACCGAACCTTTCGAAAATCACGTGATTTCTCACTCGAACATACTAAGATGGCCAGTAGTATATAAACAGTATATCCTAACACGTTAAACCTCATTTCTACTGCATTCACTCTGCTCTCATGCTTCTTCTGTCACACCTAACATTTGTTATCAACCATGGTATATTAACCACAACATGATCTTAGAAAAGAAGCTTTGGTGTAGGCTCGACTCGAGGTTTGAACCCACGCCTCTCTGAATAATAGGCGAGTGGTCTACCCGTCGCGCTATAACGGTTGTTCAGGTACTCTCTGCCCATTTATATAGTAAAGACATATAATACTAGTAAATAATTAACTATGCTCTTATTATAAAAACGAAGTTACTTAACGAATAAACGTGAAAGTAATGTGGTTTCTGAAATACTTAAACAACGGTTCTAACTCGGGAATCTTTGTTAAATAAAATAGGAGACAAAAGAGCATTATTGTGTTTGCCGAGCGCGCTGGGGGGGGGGGGGGGCGAGCGAGGGAGGGGTGAATAGAAACACTCAAAATAGTTGGTGAAATCGTTTTGCAAGCAACACGTGCACTTCCCGGCTCCTCTTCTCCTTTTACTCCAACGAATAGCACAAATTTGTACAAGTAATAAAGTATGTATGTTAAGGATATATAATGTGCTATTTATATTTAAAAATCTGTTAAAAGTTTTTTGTGGCTCAGGAATCAAGAAGTGATTTGGCTATGGTTTTCAGGATACTCTTATGATTGTGTTTCCGACTATTGCAATCTGAATCCCATGATTCCGATTCCGTACTTTGGAGAGCCAAAACTACCATTAGCCTGGGCTACTAATTCGGTAGTAGACATTCATGTCTTCCAATCCCTGCTAGGCTAGTCAGCTTCTGTATGCCCCAAATATCTCTAAATAAGCTAGGGTCTAGCAAACTCTACATTACTCAGATATAATCAACCTGTGAAAATAGGTTATTCAATTACTTTTTCTATTAAATAACACCTAAAAAAACATAGAAACTGAGTTTTTTAAAAATATTGTAATCTCTTGAATATTAATAAAGAGAAATAAAATAAAAAGAAGATTAATTTAGTATTATTAGCTATCAATTCCAATAAATGTGGAAATACTTTTTTGCTCAAACGTTATAATTTTGTGTAACATATGATAGCTTGGCTGTACAATGCAAGTCGGTGTAGCCTCTGAATCCGTCGCATTTTTCCGACCGCCGCCACCGCCGCCGCGACAATTAAACAGCCTTGTAAATCAACTTAACGACCGCGCGCTCTCCGCACTCATATTATTACGCATTACCACCACGAATTATTACTACCTGATTACACTTTTAAAACCCGCCTATTGTGGTTCGAATCATTTTATCATTTCAATTATATTTTATCTTTCATCCGATCGGAGCACTTAGCTGTGTTATTTAATTCTATGTGTTCTTGATATTCTGCTGATTACAGTTGGATGAAATTCACGAATATACGCAGATTCATTATAATTTCAACTATTTCAATATTTAAATTCAGGCTAAACCAGAGTATTAAGTGGATCTACATTTAGTGATTTAAGCTTGATTATTTGTTTTATAAAAGTAAAAACATCTATAAATAAGACGAAGAATAATAAGTCACACACTAATACTATATAACTAATAAATACCTCGACCTCGAGGTCGCGGGTTCGATCCCCGCCGGTGTCGAAATTTTTCTTTCCTTTCTTTATCCTTTATTTATGAGTAACATCCCCACATGAGGTTTTCACGAACAAAAACAATCAAATAATCTTTATATATAAAAGAAAGCCGTGTTAGTTACACTATTTATAACTCACGAACGACTGAACCGATTAAGCTGAAAATTGATGGGAAAGTAGCTTAGTAAGCAGTAAAAAATCATTAACATCATCCGTGCGAAGCCGGGGCGGACCACTAGTACTATATAACCCAAACATTACCGTCAAAATGGCATAATGATTGGAATTATATTTAACATGTACTAGTTTGTATGTGCGGCAATAACACGAGGAATCCCTGACGACGTATTACTATACTTTGCACAACGGCTCGTGGCAGATGAAATAAAACGTCGAAATGAGACAGCGCGCGTCTCTTACACACTGTGTTGAGGCGTGTCTCACAACGTCGGCGCAGGCACTCGCGTTGCACAATATCGGTCCTTTACGCATCATACGCACCTATTACATAAAAATATAAAAACGATTGATGGCCCTGCCGTCTTATACAGCTTTTTACGTATGGTTGAGACCTTTAGATAAACTATTCTCAATTAGTCGCTATAATAAAAGTATGTCTTCATTGATAATCTTGTTTTTGTTATAAAAGCAGGGTTTGATTTACGGGTGTCGTAAGAGGCGACTAAAGGTATTGGGGCTTTTTATTGGATTTTTGGGTGATGCGGTTGGAGACCCCATCACCAAAAACCTTTATTTTACCATCTTTTCCCCACTCAACTTCCAAAAGTGGCTGAGGAATTTCTAATTCCTTAGCTCTGGCTACCCCTTCTAGGGAATTACAGCCGTGTATAAAAAAGTATTTTGAGTGGAAATTATTTATTGATACATATTATATGTATTTGTTAACAGTTTTTCGTAGACACAGCTTTTGAAGAGAAAGCTAATTAGAGTCCAGCGGTGCGTCAGATGTGGGTAGTAGTTATCGTTCGTTTTAATATGTACCCGGGCAGCCTAGTTAGTGCCTCTTCGCTGGCTCGATAACAAAATTAGTTTGCAAAGAAACATCCCCCACCCCGTCCCGCCGCGCCCCGCGATGCCCGCTCCACGATACTAGCACTTTTGGTATATACTGAAGATAAAATAAAATATTTTTTTGTTAATGTTTGAAGGATATGGTACAATCGAGCACATTAGCTGGTACCTACACTTATGTGTATATACGAGAACAATTGAAATCTAATAAAAAAAGTCATGATTAAGAATTACCTGCAAATCATATTCCAAAGCTTGGTGAACACTTATATGTTATTAACGCTATTGTTTATTATTTTAAGTAGTCAGTGACTTTTGGATACACAATCCTCAATCCTAACTAAACCTTTTTTTTCTAATTCTAGTCTAAGTAACTTGTATATAAAGAAATTAATTGGGTCGCAGAGCTGGTTTTTGCACTTAAAAGATGTTTTGATCTCTAATGAGTTTTTTATTGTAATATATTTCACTAGAAAACGCATTATATACCAAAATAACTATAACTAACGGATAAATGCTACAACTAATGAATACTGTAGCAAAAATGAGGATTTATCTCACTGAAACGTAAAACCAACAATACCATAATCATGAAATGTAAAGATATGAAAACTACAAAGATGAGTAGAACTGGCAGAATGTCATTGTAGTGCAATCGGTAGGTTGGTAGCGTCGCTAGCGCGGGCACATTGTAGTTGCCGCCGAACAATAAATACCCGCTGCAGTCGCGGCGCCGTCATTCGTCAGAGGTCGGCGGGGGAGCGCGGGAGCGCGGGGGGGGGGGGGACAATTTAATGCAACGTTTTAAATAGCTCTGTTTTATCAAGACGACGTATTTGGATGTCTCAAATACAAGTTTGCATTGCGTGGGCGGCATCGCTTCGTTTCTGAGTGTTTGTAATTATATTTTTCCTGCGATATTTTCTAAAATACTAAATCCCACCAAAAACATTTTCTTGTAAAATGTTGTCAAGACGAGCCCATATGACTCGCACTGTCAAAAAGTTATCAGATCTCATGTAGAGCCAAGCTTCTAACACTACTCGCCCTAACTCTACAAGGCCTAACTTCACAAACTCTACACCTTAGTCAAAATATGTGGCTTGGCCATTTCGCTACATTCACATCGGCGTAAGGTGAAAAATCAATTCACTGTTCATTACTTTTGTGTTATACAATAGTTCTTGTAGTAACAAACGGCCAAGCCTGCTTGCTTTTAATTCATAAACATTACGTACTTGAGGAGCCTTTTTGCCTCAATCACACAAACATCTAAACTTTCACATTTATAATATTAATAGGATAATGGCAACAGTTTCGTAAAATCGTAATATAAATTTTGGTTGGTGACATTCCCAAAATATTTGACAGAACTTTTTAAATAGGCGATAAAGTGGCTTGAGTGATGAATATTAATGTAAATGTGAGGTTCGTACTCAACAAAAAGGCTTATAACTAATTAAGAGAGTCTAAACCTGGAGTCACACCTGCCGCCGGCCGCTCGTGGTGATCCGCTCTTTTTGATTAATAAGGTAAACAGCGGCGAGCGGTAATGAAGCTTATTTGAATAAACCAAGCGCTCCCCCCCCCGACCCGCGCACCCCCGCACCCCGCGCCCCGCGCCGCTCCGTCGTGTCTCCAATTAATTATTTCTTGTGTCGTGACTTACACCCGCCCGTCTTCCGAGGGTAGCGATTAATCAGGTTTTTTCCGGATAAATCCGGTCTGACCCGCAGCCGGGCCATTATTGATGTACGGTTCGTCTCCGTTTATCAACTTTGGTGAACGAACTACTTTTTGGGCAAGTTTGGGATGAAGGGTCAAGAAGTAGTCTTTCTGTATACTTTAAAATCGCCAGCATTGCCTTCTTCACAATTTCAATCAAATCTTTCTTTCAATTTCATCAAAATCAACGATTTATATTTTTATGATAAGCACAGAACGCACTACAAGAGATTAAATTTTTTTAAGCCTATATTATGATAAATTGTGTCATTCTATGATTTTAATACATAATTGGCCACCGCTTAATATAAAAAGCCGATGCGAAGGTGCCTGGAGTGCTAGCATGCGATCGACTACGCACGAACACCACGGTGCTACGGCGGCGTGGCCGAATTATATGCTACGCTGCAGAGTGCAATACGCTACGGTCGAATGATCTGATCTCACAATCACAACGTTCTCTGGTAGATCTTTCTATGGAAATACAATTAATAATTAATATTCTAGTGCATTCAACGGTTTAACAATAGAGATTGCTTCTTAACTTCAATAGAGATGATGGTTGGCAATTACCACCTGCTTGGAACCCGATCATAAGCACAACTAAGCAAGGGAAGAACACTAGCAAGACTCCAGATAACATTAGCTCTTTTTGTACCTAGCAAATTTTAAACGCAAATGTAACTTAAATTTTGTAAAGGTAGTTAGTATTAATAATTTTATTGTACTGTATAATGACAGATAACACCTCAGTCTTCCCGTGACCATGATAACTGAAAAGTTTTTGAAACGTCGGGCTTTAAAAACAATGTAATTACACGCGATTAAAATATCCGAAAATCAATAGTTGTTTTAACTATAATGTGCAATCGTGAATATCTCAAAAAATGATGAATAGAGATTGCTGTCATATCAGCGAGAAACACCAGCCCTTGTAGCATGAGGCGTGTGAGCAAATATTATTTATTTAACATCTGTCAGTATCTCACTGGGAGATGGTACATAATAATATGCTCGTGCAACATGTATTTTTACTTTACATATCTGTCTGTAATTTTAGTACAAGTTACTTTCTTACGCATCTTCCAAAAGATATGGGACGGTCTTTGTACATAATGTTGTTTTTTATGATTCCAGGCGAGCCGACGGGTGCAATATTGTCTCCTGCGCGAGCGCTGCCGCCGCCGCCACTTGTAAGTATCACTAAAAGAAATACCATGCAATGCAGACTCAGCGAAATCTTGATTAGTTATTTACTTTGAATGAATGAATGAAAATACATTTATTTATATTAACTGCGACACAAAACAAAAACACCTTACTTTTTAACGGATCCTTAAAGGGAATAAAGTGCATATCATATGGTAGTTCATTAATTTCACTTCATGACTATAACAGTATTTCACACATACACGACAGGAATGTTATTGATTTCAATGTTAACATGCAAATATTATACAAATTATCAAAACATATATATACATACATACATGCACCCACGGCTATAAATCCCTAGAAGGGGTAGCCAGAGCTAAAGAATTAGAAATTCTTCAGCCACTTTTGGAAGTTGCGTGGAGAAAAGATGGTAAAATAAAGGTTGTTGGTTATGGGTCTTCAACCGCATCGCCCGAAAATCCCTTAAAAGCCCAAATACCGTTAGTCGCCTCTTACGTACCCCCACCGGAAAAAATGGGGTAGTGCTATTCTAAGCCGACACAGCAAAACATAAGTTAATAAGTTCTTTTAGTACATTAACTAAACTTTGGCAACTGCAAGTTTTTAATAAACACCACATTTTACAATTTTAGGTATAAAACGACTGAGTATGAAACACATTAACGTTAATGGAATTCTTAGCAACCAAACAGTCTTGTTATTGTAGTAAATAAGGTAGCGCGCGAGAGAGTGGACTCCCGAGTCGCGGTAATCACTAACATGGTCGCAGTAAAATCACATAATAAAGTTAGTTCCGCGCGAGAACAGCGTAAAAACCCCGTCGGGAATAGAACCGAGTGTCGTCATGTCTCCATAAATTTCATAAGTCATTCTCCGCGAGGAAGTAACGGCTGAGCGCGATTTTATCAGCTCCCAGTTAGCACTCGTTCATTTTTATGTGTCCGCGAGATTAGAGGAGGCGGTGTCTTTATGAACTTACATCGCCGCCGCCGCCGCCGCCACTACGCCTTTAGCGACACCATCGTACTGCGGCTTTTGAAGGTGATTCACTTTCTAATATATTTGTGATAGCCAATTGTTTTGTGATGTGTAGTGTTTTTATTTCGGTCAACATAGTGATCGTATGATATGTAAAAATAAATAAAGTCTGAGTTTTTCAATAAATATTCATAAAGCAAAATTACAAGGAGTTTTTTTATTAAAGACGCACATAAATAAAAACTGAGCCTTAGTCATAGGTTATTAAATGTTTTAATTTATATTCAAGCAGAAATAACATTTATTGCTTTAATTAACGTGCTTACATGCATATGCTCACGGCTATAAATCCCTAAACGGGCTACCCAGAGATTTGGAATGAGAAATTTCTCAGCTACGTTTAGAAGTTGAGTGGGGAAAAGATGGTTATAACAAATTATTGTTGGTGGCGGGTCTTCAACCAAATTGCCAAAAAACCACTTAAAAGACATCCGTGGGCAGAAAGGGGTAGTGACATTCTAAGCCGGCACTACACGGCATAAATAAAATATAGATCTTTGTTTATTTATCTGTTCCGTTCGTTACTACAAAAACTATTGTATAACACAAAAGTGATGAACAGTGAATTAATTTTTCACCTTACCAAGCCAAGCCACATATTTTGACTAAGGTGTAGAGTTTGTGAAGTTAGGCCTTGTAGAGTTAGGGCGTGTAGTGTTAGAAGCTTGGCTCTACATGAGATCTGATAACTTTTTGACAGTGCGAGTCATATGGGCTCGTCTTGGCAACATTTTACATGAAAATGTTTTTGGTGGGATCATTATAGCTAAGGGTTAGGCAAGCGTTACCCTTCTTCACTATATTTTCAAATTTTTTTATTCATCTACGTTCACAAAACTTATCGTACACAGACTGCCTGTTAAATTCGCCCCAAGGCCTTTGTGTTTTGGTCCAGACCTTAAAACCTGTGCCATCCATTAATTTTCATAATAATTAATATAAAATAAAATATGTATACGTTGTGTGGTGTGGTTTCCAGTCGCACAACGGCGTCGGCGGCGGGCCGGGCGCGTCGTGGACGTGGGGCGGGCGCGGGGGGCGGCCCGACGCCGTGTTGAGCCGCAGTGCGTCGGGCGCCGCGCCGCCGCTGGACGTGGAAACCATCAAGGAGAAGCTTCTCGACCACTCCATCCCCGAGTCCTGCGTCTAGCTCCACCACAGTTCCTAACGGTCGGGACCGCCGTCACCCGTCACTAGCGGGACTCCCTAGCGTCAAAATGTTTGACTATGTCTAAGATTTTGTTTTGAATTAGCTCTATGACTTTCCACTACTAATTATTTTAAAACACATGATATTTTTCCTTTTCAACTGTAGCCTAGACTTACTCATACCATTCGAAGGTAGGGGATCCTGCTGAGTGCAGGCACGTGGTTCCGCGAAGGGTCGCAGCGTTCTCGACTCCTATTGTAAATGTTTAGGTAGCAATTTCCCTCTCCGTTTTACCAATCTATCTAAGATGGAAAGCGCGGCGTCCTGTTGCCATCGCCCGTCGCCATCGCCATCGCTCGGCCCGTCGTCTCCATTGATATTGTACATAGTAGCTTATAAGCGACTAAATCTTTGCCACTTTTTTACGTGTTCCATCGAACTGGGCTGAGGAAGGCGAGCGCGACGGCGACCGCGAATGTTTGCCCACGAACCTCTGTCATTCGCGTTTGACGCGAACATTTGTCTTGTAAATAAATTTATACTTTACTCTTAAGATTTTAAAAGTTCGTTATCGTCATAGTGTATAAAGAGAGGAGTTATTTTATTTGTGTTCATGGATTAGTGTCTAAAAGAAACATATCGCTCCGTCGATCTCACATTTCATTGTCGCATATCAAGTTCCGAAATTTGATTTCAATGACTGATGTTTCCATATAAATGTTTATTTACAAAATGTTGTGAGCGATTCTCAGCGGAGAATTTGAGTGTGTCACGTGACTCCAGTCACGTGACGGATTGGTGTTGATGGTGTTTATAATATTTCGGAGTAATCACTTTACTGTTGACTTATTTTGAAAGAAATTAAAGGTTGTCATGAAATAAACTGTTTGTTTTTATTCCTCTTGTCACGGATTTTATAACTCTAATAACATAACATAAACATAAACGTTCACGCCGAATATCCCCGAAGGGGTTGGCAGAGGTACTAATCCTTCTGAACATCACGTGACTTTGTCACCTGGTGTTCAGAGTACCCACGTTTTGCATGGACAGTGTACTCACGTGATAGGGGGCAGGCCGTTTTGTACGAATACACTGTCACATGACTAAGTACAACTCAGCCATGTGGGTTTCCTCACGATGTTTTCCCTCACCGTTAACAACCATGATAAATTAACCACACATATGTCTTTAGAAAAGACAAATTGGTGTAGGCCCGACCCAGGATTCGAACACTAGTCGCTTGCACGATAACCAACTCTAATATTATTATGCTTATAATAGTTGTCACCAGTTTAGTGTAATTGGCGAATATTATGAAAAACTTCTGAAAAGAAATGTTAATAAAAAAACCACAGGACGTATCAACGTTGCACTTTCAAATGTGGTTAAAACTGCTTTTCATATACATAAGTCAAGAAATCGAACTGAATTCCTAAGGAATTATTTGTTTCCCAATTTAAAGTCTGACGGCTAACTTGTGAGTAAAAGTGCAACAAAATAGAAAGATTGATAAAACCTAAGTCGAAATCTAGTGATTTGGATTGATGTTTATAACATTTCTTGATCACCAAGCAGCCGCAGCCGCAGACGCAAAAGCGTTACGAAGTTTGGGTTGTGTTGTAAGAACATCATGTTAAGTTATTCGAATCAAAGTAATTCTATATATTAATGGTACCCTGCTTGGACT
>CAUYWD010000197.1:0-15186 GCA_963576735.1 Bedellia somnulentella | reverse complement strand
GAATCAGTGACATTGATAAATGCGGAACTCGATCGTGTTGCAGCCTGGTCTGATAGAAACTGTCTGGTCCTGAATCCCTGTAAGTCCAAGTACTTAGTGCTTGGTACTAAACGTCAAATACGTAATACACAAGCAAACCTTGCCACCAATGATATAGCTATTTTAGGTCAACCCATAGAAAGAGTGACAGAAACAAAAAATCTTGGATTAATTATGGACGGGGAACTTCGATTTGAATCTCATATTCTCGAAGTTGTCAGTAACTGTTTCTATCGCCTCAAAGTTCTGTACAATGTACGTGATTACCTTAGTACGGATTTGCGTGTTCGACTAAGTGAATCACTGATATTGTCCAGACTTAATTACTGTGACGTTGTCTATGGTGGCTGTATACTTGGTCGGACTAAGAGGTTGATACAGCGTGTACAAAACGCATGTGCACGTTTTTGTTTCCATATCCCACCGCGTTCCCATGTCAGCCCGTATTTGGATGACGCAAACTTATTAAACACATCTTCACGTAGACAGTTACATCTCGGATCGCTTCTGTTTGGTGTAGTAAATAATGAGATGCCTTCTTATTTGTTTAAAAAGTTAACATGGTCAAATCAGCCGCAACATTATAAGATCAGGACACTGTTGCCCACTCACCGGACTGCTGCTTTTCGAGGTAGTTTTAGATTTGCGGCATCCAAGTGCTGGAACGACCTCCCCCCACCAATAAAATCTGCAGCAGGTAGATTGTCTTTTAAGCGTATGCTTAGGAGACATTTATTGACGCTGCAGAAAACCTTTTCCAATACAATCCAGCACACTAATAAGTAATTTTATGTAACGGTTGTATTAATGATTAAATTTCATGTAGTGTTAAGTTATTCTGATTTACTTTATCGTTTTATCGTACGTCTAAGTATTATCTTTAATCGTTAGTTTTATAGTTAATCCTATATTTATATTTTGTAATAATATATCTTAAGGTTATGCTATGTAAATTTATATATTTAAGTATTATTTATAGTTATAGTAGTATTATTATTTATTATTTATATATATACTTTTTGCTCAGGTCCGTGGCGTGACACAACGGTTCTGACTGAAAATCAGTTTTAAAGGCTATGCCTTTAATAAATGCTGAGTCAGCAACCTTTTCTTTGCCTTTGAGGGAACTTTAATCCTCTCTAATGTCACTAAATGTTTTATTTATTGTATTTTTTTTTTGTTTTGTTTTTTGTTAAAATTGTTTGTGTACTTTGTTCTGATTGTAATGTTTTATTGTTCCCTAAGGCAATGAATAAATGATTTCTTTTCTTTCTTTTCTTTTTCTTTTCAAACGTGAGTTCTCTCAACATCAGGTGACAATGTCACGTGATGTTCAGAAGTATTTATACCTCTGCTAACCCCTTCGGGATATACGGCGTGAACATTTGACTTGAGTTGAGTGTTACAAAGATCAAATAATCTTTAATATAATAAGAAATTCTAAATATCATAATAATAATTCTTTCGCCATTAGTCTCTCACGCTACACAGATTCCCTCATTCCATTAGTTACTATTGGAATTTGAAGATCCTATCGATTTTATATTATCAGTCCCGGCTAAACTCACACATTATATTTACGTAGAAACTTTGCTTTTTTATGTTTAATTTAACGTTAAGTATGTAGATTAAAAATAGGTAATATAATATTTGAATGTTTTTAACATGAGAATCTTATGAGGGGATTATTACTTATATATAAAAGATACATAAAATTTTTATTTAATAAGAAAGAAAAATTTCGACTCCGGTGGGGTTCGGATCCGCGACCTCGGGTATACGCCCCCGTTGCTCTGCCAATTGAGCTACAGTGTCAAATGTGCCAATGGCTTCCAGTGCGAAATTCTTCTATCCTTTGTTTATTTTACACTTTGTTTATTTTACATTTTACACTTTGTTTACAAATTCGGAAGACCACTTGTCTACCTTTTCAGATTGAATGCAAATGTTGAGAACGCCTATCACATAACTAGAATGTTTTTGACATGAAAACCTCATGTGGAAATTATTACTAATAAATAAAAGATAAATAAAGGAAAGAAAAATTTCGGTAATATAATATTACCTATGCAGTGTCATATTGTAATATTCCTTACCAATTTTTGTGCGGGTTTCAAGATGAGGCGTGCCTTAAGTTTTTAGCCTTAGGCTTTTTGAGTGATTGTTAGGCGATGTGAGCAACCAAACATGAACAATCCTTTACTATACCATCTTTACCTCACTCAATTTCCTAAAATAATACATAACATAAATAAAAACATACATAAACGTTCACGGCGAATATCCCCGAAGGGGTTGGCAGAGGTACTAATACTTCTGAACATCACGTGACTTTGTCACCTGGTGTTCAGAGTACCCACGTTTTGCATGGACAGTGTACTCACGTGATAGGGGGCAGGAATATCGCCGTTTTGTACGAATACACTGTCACATGACTAAGTACAACTCAGCCATGTGGGTTTCCTCACGATGATTTCCCTCACCGTTAACAACCATGATAAATTAACCACACATATGTCTTTAGAAAAGACAAATTGGTGTAGGCCCGACCCAGGATTCGAACACTAGTCGCTTGCACGATAACCAAGTGTTCTACCCACTGGGCTATCACGGTTGTTTCTAAAATAGTGGCTACCCTTTTTTGGGATTTATAGCTGCGAGTATGTAGATGGGTTTAGTTAATAATAGATAATAGAGCAGAACAAGTATTTTTCTTTCATTCCAAATTAAATTAACGTTTACTTAATTGAAAATAATATTTGTGAATTTAGCTTTTCTCGAACCAGCTCTGTTACGATGATGCATCATTTAAGCTCAAAATACAAAGTGACACTTATTACAAAGGAGAAGTTAATTGGATCAGTAAAATGTGACTATTTTATGGTTATTTTCTTGAATTCCAGTCGTTTATATATGGGTTAAACAAGCACAACCTATTTTTCACTTTGGCATGCCTAGAGATAAACACCACGTATATACCTAGGCATATGCATATACATACATACATATACTCACGGCTGGAAATCCCTAGAGGGGGTAGCCAGAGCTAAGGAATTAGAAATTCCTCAGCCACTTTTGGCAATGTGAGTAGGGAAAAGATGGTAAAAATAAAGGTTGTTGGTGATGGGTCTCCAACCGCATCGCCCGAAAATCTCTTAAAAGCCCCTATACCGTTAGTCGCCTCTTACGTACATCCATCGGTAGAAACGGTGTAGTGCTATTCTAAGCCGACACTACACGGCGAAATTTAGTTTAAAGGTAAATAATAAATACATGTAAACTCAATTCCAATTTGTTGACGTTGTTATTTCTCATAGCTCAAGTACTACGTTATTTTAGCTTGTCTATAAATAGTTGTATCAAATTGTTTTAGGATCGATATTCAAACGAAATTGAGTTGCTATACTTGGATCTAATCTAATATAGTAGCTTCTCGTGTCAGTGTTTGTAACAAAACTCCTTGGGAACGTCTTGCCTGCCTGATTGATCTTATACGCGGGTAGTGCACTTCTTTATGATTGAACTCCTCTTAACTTGCTCGACAGATTTCAACCAAATTTGGCACAGTGATCAAGTGGACATTGCTAAGTGTCGCATGTCATGATCGAACCTACCATTAAGGCATATCCAATCCAAAGAAGGAAAGCTAAAGACCGACTGTACAGATAGTAAGAAGACTGGGGCTTACCTAACTTGCTCAGCTCAATTAATATCAGTCGCAATTTGCATTAATGTCCTAGTTCTTATTTTATAGCTGTGTAGTGTCGGCTTAGAATAACACTACCCCATTGCTTCCGGTGGGTGTACGTAAGAGGCGACTAACGGACTTGGAGCTTTTTAAGGGATTTTTTGGCGATGCGGTTGGAGACCCATCACCAACAACCTTTGTACTACCATCTTTTCCCCACTCAACTTCCAAAAGTGGCTGAGGAATTTATTATTTCTCAGCTCTGGCTACCCCATTTAGGGATATATAGCCGTGAGTATATGTATGTATGTATGTATGTTCTTATTTTACTTTAGGCATATTCAGGTCCTGAAAATTTTATGTAAACTACTTTCCATAACCCTAAAGTACTCTTTTTAAAAATAGATTAGAAATAGCAATCAAGCGGAATGTATGTGATCAGAAAAAATGCAATATTCAAAACTAGAATCCGAATCGTCGGAAATCGTGTCATGAGTCGAGTAGAAGAAATCCATATCGGAGCGAAAGAAAGCCGGAAATCCTGTCAGTAATTGTAGCTAATGAAATTTGCCGGACCAATGAGCCGAGACAGTCGCCTGACTTTGTTCGTTTCGAGAAAAATATGAATTCTATTTATTACATTGAACGCAAATAGAATGGAATAATAGCTTAGCTACACGAGCTTTCTGAAATAAGTTTTTGCATTTGAGTTGTGTTACAAATAGATTCACTTTTCTAGTTTCTATGAAGAAGTAGATAGTTGCTGATAACAAATGAAGTAATTATCAAAACCGTTTATTAGTAAATATTTAATTAGGCCATATGCAATTATTTTTCATTTTAAAAATTATGTTTTACTAAACGAAATGGTGAATTTATGTCAAAAATTTACACAGAGACGTTACTTTTATTGACTATCAGTTTTATTTAATTTACACATGGCTCTAGATCCGAAAACGGGGTAGCCAGAGGTAAAAATAAATATTCATCAGCCGTTTTTGGAAGTTCAGTGGGGAAAGATTGTAAACTAAGATTGCTGGTGGTGGGTGTCCAACCGCATCATCCAACAATCACTTAAAATACTCCAATACCCTTAGTCACCTCTTACGAGACCCGCGGGAAGAAATTAGTTAGTGCTATTCTAAGCCTATAGATAGCTATAAAGTTAATGTATTGTTTTTGTATATAACGTTTCTTGTAAAATATCAACATATAAATCTAAAGTTATTAGAAAACTGGTCTAACCGCCAAAGTGAAAATTTCTGGCTAAAACCCAGCGCTTAGCTGAATATCAGCTTTCATTACGAGTTCTTTACAAAAATCTCATTTGCCCAACCCATAGTTTCTTTCCGAAGTCGTTTTTAATTAAAATGGCACATTCTTTTTTTTAATGACTTTTTCAACGACGCCATTGAGGCCGGATTATGCTCAACGGTTCCTGAATTGCCGCGAAAATTTGACCAAGGAGTTTCGTTAGCTGTTCTTTATTTAAATTATTTGTCTTTTCATTTAGTCGTTAATTATTTTATTTAAATTTCTCTTTCTTTTAAAATGTTTTGTATGTTTTGCAAGTACTTGTGAATTGTTATTTTATCTTCCTAGATTGCTTTACTTACTTATGCTCACGTTCATTGTTCTCAATATTCCCATTGGGGTAGGCAGGCCTTCAGAAGTAAAATTCCTATACCAATTTACTTAATAGTTGGTAATGGGTAGATGCACTATAGCCACAGTTCCCAATATTCATTTTAAAAACCTAAATACCCTTAGCCGTCTCGTAAGACACCCACGGAATGAAATAAGTTAGTGGTATTATAAGTAAACAATACACAACAATTTATACACTAACTGGTTATAATGCGTCAAATAGAGCATCAAAAATTTTTTAATGTATTTCAAATATGTCTACCGAGTCTAAAAATAATATACAAAAATAACCGGAAATCTAACAAATCCATATTGCACTTAACAAAGTCGGTCACAAAAGATACCAATTCCATATTCACATACGAAATGAAACCTTAAGCTTTTATACATAAGATCAACCAAAATGCAATTTTATTATTTTAGTCGCGCGCGGTAGTTAGCAGCGAGCGGACGTGCTGTCTTTGTTAAACTCAACTTAATAGTCAATTTAAAATTATAAATTACTTTCAAACATATTTATTATAATCAATTATTTAAAATCAGTTATTAATATCTCTTAGTTGAAGTACACAGTATACCTTTGTTAGCTTGTTTTCATTGGCAAAATATATATATTCTAATATTATTCTCAAACGGTGCGAATAAAGATAAGAGTGTCAAAACAGAAGTGACAAAAATATGATGCATTCACCACCGAAGAAACAATACTGTTCTGATCCCGATTTATCAAGATCGGATCTGCAAGATGCACCAATATTATCGGTACGTACGAAACGCAAGCACGATGATGAGTTGAAAGATCAACTGTCCGTTTTCATGAACCAAATGACAACTACACTTCAGACATGGAAGTCCGAAATCATCAAACAAGTAGAGCAAATTAATAAAAACGTGAATGATGTGATGAAACAGGATCTGAACAACTTAACCGAATCGGTGAAAAATATGAATAATGAAATTACATCCATGCGTAAGGAATATCACACCATAAAAATGACGGTTGAGAATCTTGACAAAAATCAAAAACATAATACGAATCAAATCATGGAACTCCAAAAATCAACACAGTATATAAGTGATGAACATGAAGATTTGAAAAAGAAATTGAATAATGCTCTGATAATTGATAAAAAGGTTCAAGATTTAGAAAATGAGCTTACTAGTGCGAAGCTTCAAGTACGCAATCTCCAAGATGAAATGAATGCTAACGATCAACGAGATAGAATGAACAACTTGGAGATTTTGGGCCTACCGGAAGTTACAGGAGAGAATTTAACAAACATTGTTATTCAAATGGCGAAGCTCGTGAACGTCGACATATCAATTGACGACATAATTCACGTCACCAGAGTATCACCTCGAATGAAACTTCACGGAAAGCCCAAAGCGGTTATAGTAAAGTTTAAATCCCGAGTTCCCAAAGATAATCTACTCGCCTGCTATCGAAAGCACCGTTTTTCTACGAAAGACCTTAATATTACTCAAGAAGCTAAGGCTATTCTGATTTTTGAACATTTATCTCCGCTGAATAAATATTTGCTGAAAAAAAGTAAAGAAATAGCGAAACAACGAGAGTATCAGTTTGTCTGGTCAAAAAACGGCCGAATATACTTACGGAAGAACGAAACTTCACCACCTATTCAAATAATTCGCGAAGACGACCTGCACAAATTGAAATGATTATAAATCCTGTCAACCTTACCGTCGCATCTGGAATGGGCATCTTTATTTACTCTTTGAGAACACAACATGTTTTATATCGAACGTTAGTTGCTCACTCGATTGAGGTGCAGATTATGTTAAGTGTATTTTGTTACTTTTATACTGCGAAGAATTGTGTATACATAACTTATTTTAATGGTTTATTTCCCAATTATATTTATGAATATTCAGATTTATTAATATTTTTTATTTATATATACATCATTTTCATATATATATTATGTATGTATTTAAAATATTATAAAAGTATATTTCCTATGATAATAAATAATAACATATTCATGCCAACATTATATTACATATGCTTAAATATAATACCGTGTTTTTTCAACACTAGTAAAACTTTTAAATCAATGTCGTCTTTATCTAGTTATCCGCACGTAAATTTAGTAGACGAAGCATACTGTGTTCAGACAATCGCTTGTCGATATTCAATTCATACAATAGTCAATAATAAAAATTTCGATCTACCCACGACGCTAGATTGTTGTTTGTCAGCTAGTCAAACATTTATCTCTCCAAGACAAATTATTACATTTAGAGTCGTTACGGCACATTCTCTAACAGATGGGATACAAATACTATTACTCGAAATGTACACACTTTAGTACTACAGTAAATTTAATGACTAAGATGACTCATAAGGAGAATTTTTCAATCTACTATCAGAATGTACGTGGATTGCGGACCAAGTGTTATACGCTATTGAATAGTATTTTGGTTAATAATTATGATGTTATAGTATTAACAGAGACGTGGCTTTGCGATAGTATTTTTAGCTCTGAGTTTTGTGATTCACGCTATGATGTTTTTCGGTATGACCGTGATTTAAAATCAACAAATAAGTCCATTGGAGGTGGCGTCTTAATATGCGTAAAGAAAATGTTCTCGGCGTATACAGATGAATTATTCTTATTTAATCCGACAGAACTACTATTTGTCACAATACCCTTGAACAATAAGCAATTTTTGCACTTTTTAATTACATATATACCGGGAAGTGTCGTTACACAAATCAGGGATCTGGAAAACTTCCTTACTGCCGTTACTCAAACTGTTAATAAATATCCGAAAGATAGTTTTATATTGATTGGGGATCTTAATCTACCGAATATTAATTGGTGTAAGGGCATACCAACTTTTGTGAAAAAAGGACCAGTTGAAGTACAACAAGTGAGTCTTGAGTTAGTTTATTCATTAAGTGACACAGGATTCGTACAGTACAACGACCTGAAAAATTCGTGTAATAACACTTTAGATCTGGTTTTTGGAAATTTTACGGTCGAACTCGTTAGGTGTCTCTATCCTTTACTACCAGAGGATAACTACCACCCCTCCTTTGTGTTAGATGCAACCGATATTTGCATTAAACCGTTAAAAGTTAGCAATCAAATACAATATAGATTTACGAAAGGGGATTATAATGAAATAAATAATTACTTAAATGATATTCCATGGGAAACGACACTCAATGAAGGCACAGTGGACGATGCGGTCGATTTCTTTTACAAAAATATTTATACCACTCGAGAAAAATTTGTGCCTAAATCATTAAAAAGTAAGGAAAGATATCCAATGTGGTATTCTGCAGCGTTAATTAACATTATCAAAGAAAAGGCCAAAGTGCATAAACGATGGAAACGATATAACAATTTATTAGACTACTCTGAATTTGTTTTATTGCGTGAAAGACAAGTAAAGGTTACAAAAGAATGTTTTCATAGGTTTGTTTCTCGCTCGGAGAAATCAATGGTAACAAATCCGCAATCATTTTGGACATTTGTTAAAAGTCGCCGTAACACATCAACAATTCCTACATATATTACTCACGATGATAAAAAATACTCCGATGGTAAAAGTATATGCAATGCTTTTAATAGTTTTTTCAAATCTGTGTTTCTTAAACCTTTATCCTCTTACGATAGTATTATCTCAAAACGATCCCACATAAATGTCAATAACCATGCAAGTTCAATAGTTATTACCACTCAAGAAGTACAAAATTGCATAAAAAATTTAGATACTCGTAAGGGTGCAGGGTGCGATGGCATCTCGCCAGTGTACATAGTTCGTAGTTTGCCATCACTCGTTACTCCTCTCACAATTTTATACAATCGATCTTTAAGTTCAGGTACCTTTCCGCTAAAATGGAAACAGGCATATGTGACACCGATTCCAAAAAAAGGTTCAAAACTAAAAACTAGCAACTATCGCCCTATATCAAAATTGAATATATTTAGTAAAATATTTGAGAAATTAGTCTATAGTACACTTTATAATACCGTATCGTCAAGCATTCCTATGGAACAACATGGTTTTATGAGTAAGCGGTCAACGGTTTCCAATTTATCAGTCTTCACTCAATTTATTTTCTCGAATATGGAAAAATTTAAACAAGTCGACGCAGTTTATACGGATAACGAAAAAGCCTTCGATAGAGCAGATCACGTGATACTTCTCCAAAAACTATTTGAGTTAGGTATCCGTGGAGATTTACTTCGATGGTTCGAATCATATCTCAGTAATCGGTCTCAAGCTGTTGCTCTTGGGGGATACTGTTCAGATTTTGTTGACATAGAATCTGGTGTTCCCCAGGGATCGCTATTGGGACCTCTTTTGTATAATGTCTATCTTTACGATATCAAATCATATATTAAATACTCACAAATATTGATGTATGCAGATGACACTAAAATTTTTATGAGTATTTCAAACAAAAGTGATAGCTTAAAATTACAATCTGATCTTGACAGTCTATCATCATTTTATGAAATGAACAGAATTAAAATCAATGTTGCAAAAAGTGAAGTTATAACATTTTCACGTAAGCGTGAACCTATACTGTACTCCTATAATATGCAAGGTATTCCTGTTCAAAGAAAAGAGATGGTTCGGGATCTCGGTGTTTACCTGGATAGTAAGCTTACTTTTAATCAACATATCCAAATCATCTCTGAAAAAGCCTACAGATGCTTAGGATTTGTTAAACGGACATTTCAAGTAATTAGTAACGCAGAGTGTATCAGAAATGTATATAATGCATACGTTAGAAGCATCCTTGAATATTCGAGCCCTATATGGTCCCCACAATACATAACTCACATAGAGGAAATTGAAAACATTCAAGCAAAATTGATCAAATTTATGAATTATAAAACTAAATCATCATTTAAAACTTACAAAGAAGGATGTGAGAACCATAAGCTGTTAACATTAGAATCCCGTCGTATTATTGCAGATATGTGTTTATTACACAATTTAGTGCATGGCAAAATAAATTGCCCAACTTTACTTGAACATCTCGGTTTCCGAACGTCACGATACACCACACGAAACACTCCCCTTTTCTACGTACCAATACACCGTACTAATTATGCCCAAAACTCTGTTTTGACTCGTTTGGCTCGCACATACAACCATTCATTTCTAGATTTGGATATATTTCATCTCTCAAAACGGAACTTTAGAGAGAATGTAATATCACACTTTCAGAACAAAGACGCTCGATAATTGTTTACTAACAGCATCATATGTAAATATTATTTATAATAAGAAAACATTACAAATTCAATTATATATAATTTTATATATAACATTTATATCTATATTATATATCTTTCTATATATATGTATGTATTTAATATGTATAAGTTTATGTAATTTATAAACTGATAATTTCAGTACGTCCCAACTGCTGCAACCATTGTACTTTTTAATTTTATAATGAAATCTATAATTAGCTTTACTTTTAAAAACTGTTGTTCTATTTACCTTTGTAATAGCAATAAGCCGTTGATTTCTTGAATAAACAAATAAATAAATAAATAAATAAATTATTACACAAAGGTCACAAATCACGGTGCCTATTCCAAATATCTCAACGAAACTAAAGAACTGCAATTCTTCCGTCTACTTCATTTAGTATACGCAAGAAAGAGATAGGTGAATGTTTCAAAGTTCAATTTATTGGCGGAGGGTTCTCAATCAAAATGGCGTTTAGAAATGGTGGCATTTAGACGGGTCACGAGACTCAGAAAACATTTTATATCAAGAAATGGGCACAATAAAAGGGACAGCCAATTTCGGCACAACTCATTGGTGCTTATCTGACCTCAGGAAAGTTTTGGTCGTGACATCTCGGCGGCTGTCATATTTACGTTACATTGCGGTGGTGCTTTGATAACGAACTTTGAAGAGTTTTGAATTTGCTTTACAAATTACGTTGATGAGAGATTGTTTGTGTTGAATTAACTTGGTATTTGTACAAATGAAGGGAAATGTTCTTATGAATAAGAATAACAACCAAAGTTAAACTCTCAGCTATTACCTCACAAAATAAATTTATTAATACTCGCAGCTATAAAAAAACATAGTTTTAAAAACAATTTTGTAAGTATCTACTTCATCTTAAGTATCTAATAATAAGGATAGTAATGTGTATAGATAACGACCATGGATGACACATTTAAATTGAATAAAGAGTGTGCTCAAAACGGCAGGCGTCCGAAATGTACAGAATAAAATGAGATGTGAAAATAATCAATGTCTATTGACATATAGTATAGTTGCGATTGTTTTCCAGCACAATTTTTAAAAGTGGTGATCGTTAGTTTCTTCCTATCGCGATGGGGCTTAAAAACTCGATTATAATATCTGTATGTCTAATAGAGCGAATGGTTGATTGAAGTTTATCAGCTATGTCTAAATCACCTATGCTATAGGTACGGGATTCAATCCTGGATGAGACCTGCACCGTAGCCTCAATTTTAAAGTTATGCTTATGTGAGATTTTTTTACAGTGTAAATCTGTACATATTTTATGAAAACTTGGTTTCCTTACTTCAAAGCGCTTATTTCAACAATTGCTTCGTCTGATTAGAAAATTATTTTGGTGTTATGAAAAATTATTACTTCTGCAAAGGGTTATTTATTCAACGACAAAATAATTAACTTTCAAGCCTTAGAAACTCCTATATATAGAGATACCCTATATAATCATCATATCCCTCACCGCTATCGAACTCGCAACCTCCAGATCTAGTTCCAACGTTAGTAACGATAAAACAACTGAACAAATCTATTCAATGCCTGTTTGTAGAATATAAACAGTATAAGTAGTATATATTCATACGTATTTAAATAGTGCAGCCATTAAAAAGACTTAATTTCCTCTACCCATTGGCAATATCCGGTCTTGAAGTCGTCTTTGCTCGGCGACCACTGCCTCTGGCTATTTTTATTTTCAGATGATGCAATGCTGTTACTATAATTTAATAAAGAGTCAGTATCTTTATATATTATTTCTGTAAGCCTCTTTCTTGCCCGGATGCCTGTGACGCGATGAGTTAAGCTTGAAATTTGGTTCAGGTATCGTTTTGTACAGTTCGCGGCCGTGGTGTGCACAAAATTCAGACATCTGATGTAATTGTTACAGAATTTCAAAGTTTCGATTTTGGCCCATAGACTTTGCTTGAGTGTCATAAGCGCGCGCAAACTTTAGTCGATCAGAGATGCGCTGTGATTGGTCGGATTTTTTTCAAACCGGCCAATCTGAAAAATTTACTAGAAATTCAAAAGAGCTGCGCTGTGATTGGTCGGAAAATTTCAAAATAAACTCATTTTATTGGACGCGACGTAGTCGCGCCAGGGTTACCCACTAGTATTTTATAAAACTTTATAACTAGCTGAGGTATAATTAAGATTGGTTTATAATAAAAGATAACTTAAAATGTTAATTATGATTCAAGCTTTAAGAAAATGAACGATACCGTGAAAGTTATTGTTATAAAATATATATTATTAAAAGTTTCTTAAGTTTAAAACACTCAAAAAAAATAGGTAAGTGTAGTGGCGGCACTACTCCATCTTCTTCCCGTTCAAGGAGATTTACTATAGAGAATCCTTATGCCAATATTTATATTTTTCACTAGAAACCCTCAATCAACATCCAAATAACTACTGCTTGCACATGAACGTTTTAGAGTAAGCGGTAATAAGTCAGAGGCAGAGGCAGAACTTAACTATCTATTAATCACTTAGAGAATATTGGTGGCATCAATTCCGTCTACTCCCTTCTGTATATTGACCAACCGTGCTCGATCTTCTTAAAGTGACTAGGTCTTGCACACGGATGTCACTACTGTGACCCTGACAAACAAAATTGGTTCCTCAATGAGTAAACAGAGCTCTCAAATTAGAAATTCCTCAGCCACGTTTAAAAGTTAATTAGAAAAAAGATGGCATGGTTCGTTTCTAAACACTATGATATTACGGAATAATCAAATAAAAGGAAAATGTCATGATTCATGAACCGAGAAGTTTAATTAAATACGGTCCTAGCAGACGAATGAAGCGGTTGAAATAATAAAAGAAAATAAGCTCTTTTAATATGTTAATACCGCGCCAACTTAGTAAACATCAAATACTTCGAACATAATGAACATAGGAATCTTCCCGTTATGGTTTTATAAGATTGTATATTTTTATTAAAAATAGTTTGAATGACTTAAAAAATATATACCATTTATTACGATAGTTGTACAAAATATATATATCTATAGTATGTATACATACATACATACATATACTCACGGCTATAAATCCCTTAACGGGGTAGCCAGAGCTTTGGAATGAGAAATTCCTCAGCCACTTTTGGAAGTTGATTGGGGAAAAGATGGTAATAATAAATGTTTTTAGTGACGGGTCTCCAACCACATCGCCCAAAAATCACTTAAAAAGCCTCTTTACCCTTAGTCGCCTCTTACGATCACGGGTAGAAATGGGGTAGTGTTATTCTAAGCCGACACTACACGGCGAAGCCGAATCTACACGGCAAATCTATAGTATGTATATGTGAAAAAAATACGTAATTGTAAAATGACATAACTCATGTTAATCAATTAAGCAGACAAAAAGTTTCGACACAACCAGGACTCAAACCTACGACTTCGGGTATACGGGTCGAAAATTTTTGTTAGGTTAATTGATTAGTAATAATTTCCACATGAGGTTTTCATATAAAAAAAACAAATTTTGCATAACTTACGTTGTTGACAGTAAACTTTCAGTAAATCGTAATTAATCATTTTCATTCAACAATCAATACTGAATTATAAATGTACTTTTGTGGTTTTCGAAAAGCTTTAGTAAAATATTAACTTAATCATATGTTTCATAGATTCAGGGAAAGACCAAAGTCACAAGGCCTGGCCAGTTGGATGATTCGATGCAGAATTAAAGAATGTGGACTGTATAAAATAGGTTTACTGCAATTATAATACAAAATCCGATCAATCAGAAAGTCGCCCCCCACTGTTGGTTTGTATTAATCATGCGTGAAGAATGTACAAAAACAACAGTATTTTTTGTATATTTTTACTGGACAGGTCGACTTTTTGTTTGGGAGTATGTTTGAGAGTTGGTGCCAGAATCAATGAAATTCATCGTTGTCGTTGTGGAGTACAGTTTGAGCCATGGGGCCACCAAGGACTTAAATGATCTTGCTGCCTTAAATGATATCATCCATCGGGCTCTTATCAGCGCCTATGTGCCAGCGACCTTGGAACCTCCTGGATTAATGCGGAACGATGGCAAGAGACCTGATGGTATGACTTTGTTGTCTTGGAGGAATGGCAGAGCGCTGATATGGGATGCAACCTATGTCTACACTCTTGCTCCTTGCCATTTATCCGGGTCGGCGGCGCGGGCAGGTACTGCTGCTGCCAACGCCGAGAGTTTCAAACGGTGTAAATACTACTATCATTTCATAACTTTCGCCGTTGAAACTCTCGGCCCGTGGGGAAACGAGGCGCGGCTATTCTTTAAAGAACTGTCCGCTCGCCTTGTGGAAGTGTGTGGTGATGCTAGAGCTGTCAGCTACCTCGGCCAACACATTAGCTTGGCCATCCAAAGAGGAAATGCTGCTAGCATATTGGGCACGTGACCCTACACCGAGCCGATGAATTTCACGAAATTTTTCGTTTGTAATGTATATATTTAGTATATATTAATACCATTATTGTAAATTTTATGTAACTGTTAAGGTTGAATAAAGTATATTAAAATAATGTGAGTAGCCATACCTATATTAT
>CAUYWD010000196.1:0-190681 GCA_963576735.1 Bedellia somnulentella | reverse complement strand
GAATGACAATAGAATTCATTTAACTTACTTAATTTCATCTGTATAAATTATCCACATTACAACTGATGTATAATTGTTTTGTTTTCATTAGTTATTTAATTTGCGTTTTTCTGTATCGTCTGTATATCAATTGGTAGAAACTTTATAGGTCAAGAACTTCTCTGTATTTTTGTCTTATTTGAAATATTGTGTACCGTTTGTTTCTCAAATAAATAAATAAATAAATAAATTATTTCGTCGGGTATGCAATACAATTTGGGCACAGTCGCATCAACGTTTTCAAAATTATAACAGTCGTCTTCTTGGATTTCGGTCGTTTCGACGGCGCCAAAATGAAACTTTGTAGTATGCACATAACAATATGATAATAAAACGTTGGTGGCAGGTGGCGGCTACGGCTCGGGCTACCTGCTGGGGCAGCAGCAGCAGTACGGCGGCGGCTGGCCCGCGTCATGCTCGCTGGCCAAACTGCAACACATGGCAGACACCTCCTCGCAGGTAACTATACCACCGACACACTGGCCCGCGTCATGCTCGCTGGCCAAACTGCAACACATGGCAGACACCTCCTCGCAGGTAACTATACCACCGACACACTGGCCCGCGTCATGCTCGCTGGCCAAACTGCAACACATGGCAGACACCTCCTCGCAGGTAACTATACCACCGACACACTGGCCCGCGTCATGCTCGCTGGCCAAACTGCAACACATGGCAGACACCTCCTCGCAGGTAACTATACCACCGACACACTGGCCCGCGTCATGCTCGCTGGCCAAACTGCAACACATGGCAGACACCTCCTCGCAGGTAACTATACCACCGACACACTGGCCCGCGTCATGCTCGCTGGCCAAACTGCAACACATGGCAGACACCTCCTCGCAGGTAACTATACCACCGACACACTGGCCCGCGTCATGCTCGCTGGCCAAACTGCAACACATGGCAGACACCTCCTCGCAGGTAACTATACCACCGACACACTGGCCCGCGTCATGCTCGCTGGCCAAACTGCAACACATGGCAGACACCTCCTCGCAGGTAACTATACCACCGACACACTGGCCCGCGTCATGCTCGCTGGCCAAACTGCAACACATGGCAGACACCTCCTCGCAGGTAACTATACCACCGACACACTGGCCCGCGTCATGCTCGCTGGCCAAACTGCAACACATGGCAGACACCTCCTCGCAGGTAACTATACCACCGACACACTGGCCCGCGTCATGCTCGCTGGCCAAACTGCAACACATGGCAGACACCTCCTCGCAGGTAACTATACCACCGACACACTGGCCCGCGTCATGCTCGCTGGCCAAACTGCAACACATGGCAGACACCTCCTCGCAGGTAACTATACCACCGACACACTGGCCCGCGTCATGCTCGCTGGCCAAACTGCAACACATGGCAGACACCTCCTCGCAGGTAACTATACCACCGACACACTGGCCCGCGTCATGCTCGCTGGCCAAACTGCAACACATGGCAGACACCTCCTCGCAGGTAACTATACCACCGACACACTGGCCCGCGTCATGCTCGCTGGCCAAACTGCAACACATGGCAGACACCTCCTCGCAGGTAACTATACCACCGACACACTGGCCCGCGTCATGCTCGCTGGCCAAACTGCAACACATGGCAGACACCTCCTCGCAGGTAACTATACCACCGACACACTGGCCCGCGTCATGCTCGCTGGCCAAACTGCAACACATGGCAGACACCTCCTCGCAGGTAACTATACCACCGACACACTGGCCCGCGTCATGCTCGCTGGCCAAACTGCAACACATGGCAGACACCTCCTCGCAGGTAACTATACCACCGACACACTGGCCCGCGTCATGCTCGCTGGCCAAACTGCAACACATGGCAGACACCTCCTCGCAGGTAACTATACCACCGACACACTGGCCCGCGTCATGCTCGCTGGCCAAACTGCAACACATGGCAGACACCTCCTCGCAGGTAACTATACCACCGACACACTGGCCTTCTTGTATATTAGAACATAATTAATCTGCAAGTCCTCATACGGTACCAGCATTTTTGATCACTAAACGTGTTCCACCATAATAGTTACCATTATTCGCTTGTGTAGAAAGTGTTTCGGTGAAATTACTATGCCCGACGTCTAGAAACGGTACTGGTTAGCTCAATACATAATAAAAAAAACTACGGGCATGTAAAACCACAGGCAACCACAAACATGCGACGCGTTTCGACTCAACACGAGTCATTGTCGAGCAGTAGACAGTTCGGCAGCTGACCACCGATTCACTTGCGGGTGTGAGTGGTGCATTGTCTGCTCTTCGATTTCTTGTAAGTATTTAGCGGAATTAAGCTAAGTTACTTTGATTCAATCCAATAACATAAAAAAAGTTTAACAAATATATCTGTGGGAACAGCAAAGATATACTGGCCAGTACACCCTGCTGTGTACCAACTTAGAATTTGTATTTATGTTTAGCTAGAGAAATATTTCGATACCGCGATGTACGATTTTTTTATGACCCTGCTAGTGTGCGAGTGAGTTCGCCGTCTAGCGGTTGCCGCATACCAAACATAGTAGAAATATCTCAACTCTGTTTGTTACTTTTTTATAGTCATGTGTATCCAAACTTTTAATTAATCTTCCCGCCGAATCGAAATGGTTTTTTTAAACAAAGATCAATCACTTTTAACTCGATCATCTCATTACCGCGCATCGGTAAATTTCGATCGCTGTATTTTTTTGTTTGGTAATGTATATACGTAAGTAACAATGTAATGTGTGTTGCAGTACTCGCAGCAGATGGGCGGCGTGGGCGCGGTGGGCGGCGCGGTGGGCGCGGTGGGCGCGGTGGGCGGCCACTACCCGCCGCACAAGTACTACCCGCACCAGCAGCTCGACGCCCGCAACGCGCGCAACAGCGGTACGTACCTAGCACCGTGCTACGCTCTGTCTAGCACCGTGCGCGTTTTCTTTTGAGGCCTAGCAAAGCTTGAAACATAAGCATAGATTTGGCCGCACTTGGTTAACGTTTAAAAACGTACCGAACGCTATTTGAGCTAAATTCGACTTTCCCACAGTCCATGAGGTCTCAGCACAGTGGCAAATTAGATTCTTCGGTTTCTGTATTGCGCAGCGTAGGGTGTGAAAATCGGCTCGTTAACTAGGCTGCAAATCGTCAAATCTACGTACACAGACTATTCGTGATGAGATGACTCTAGAATACACTTTTCTCAATATGACTGAAGTGATATGGCCTGTAATTTTTAAGAGTTTTTTGTCACCTTTCTTACGAAAGAGCACCACCACAATCTTATCAATTCTGTGATTCTTTAGTGGTTTCCTTGTGCAGGAGGGTATCGAACATTTTTTGATGCCCCTAAATCGAATCCGATCGATCAAACGAATCGGTCGGTGTCGTTGTAGGGTGTAGAACCTTACACTTAATTAATGCTAATAAATGATAGAGTTCTTGCTATGATAATTACGTATATTTAGTCAATCTGCTTATGCTAGTATGATAAATGATAAATGAGAGTGCGCGGGTTGCTGTCTTAACGCAAACTGATATTATTGGCGTAATTTACATAAAACACACATTTAATTGTAAAACTGCTGACAATGCAATGTCGGTTCTACTGAACCGTACATGGGCGTTTTTTATTTTCGTTGTACCAGTAATATTTTTTCTAAAATTATAAAAAGTTCATTAATATGCCATAATTTTATTTTGTTATAACCATTAATAACTAATCTTTATATTTAATTTGAAGTATGCACTAATTTCATTCTATTTCCATAGGTTTTCATCTACTGAGTTACGTTTTGTTTAATGCGATCTTAATTAGTTTTCATTATCTAAAACATTATGATACTTCCCTAGTCATACATATTTAAAGCAAAAAGAAGGATTTTGATATATTTCTTAAAGCTGTTTTGTTTTGTGTAAAATGTGTAAAATTTGGCAATAAAAAATATTTTTAGAGTAATGTTACACGGGACAATAACTCAGTAGAACACTGTCGTCTCTAAGTGGAAACCTTAAGGTGGATTCACATTGAATGGTGTTTAGAGTCTGAAATGAATATATTGTTTTATTACAATTTTAAACGTGACAGTGACAAAAAACAATGACATTTTTCGTTACAAAATATGCGAAAAAGCCAATTAAATTAACAAAAATAATCTTTCTAACAAATTTCGCCAAATTCTTAAACTGTCAATTATAAATTACAAAAAATATTTTATTAAAAAATATCTTTCTTAGATAAAACAAATTAACAAAAACAATTCTTCTATTCAATTCAATGAAACAGTCAAACAATTTGATCACAATTATTAAATATTTTTTTAATTGGTTCATGTGTTTTAACATTGTTACAATCCAGAATACAGTTCTCGACAATGTCATTCTTCAGGGAGAAAAGGTTTAGGGAAGTGATCGCTGTTGAATTTTAATTTTGATCCCACAATGTAACAAATGACTCACTGTTAGTTGCTTCTGTGGTACGTAGTAGTAGCCAGATAGTTAAGTTTAAGAAAAAATATAAATGAGGTTATAAAATATAAAATTATAATTTAGTATAATAAATTTATTTTGAATCCAGCAAATTACAATATGCATATGGCTCTACAGTTCCACTGAGTTACAATCCCATCCACTGAGAAATATTTTTGTTAAACGTAACTCACGGGAACGTAACGTATCGTCTGGCATCCGAAACAAATTATTGTTTGTGTTTGAAATTGTGATTCATCTAAAAATATGAACCAAACTATGCAAATGTAATACACCATGGTTCATAACAAAATAATAAAAGTTACTATAATCTTCATACATACTTCAAAACTGTCGCAAGTCAGTGGAGTTTCTTATTTACACTTTCAACCGCCCTTTAACAAAACGTGTCTAGACAGGCCGGTTGGTGCTGACAATATGTAGCGAAAACAAATAAGGCCGTTGGCACTACACTTAGGGCTGCTAGGGAAAAATAATATAGTATTGGTGTTACTTACATTTCAGCAATATGATAAAATATCAACGTCACTCAGTGTAATTTTCCACATGTTACCAATTTTGGTTATCTAAACAAAGTCTGAAATCTAACCATTTAAAAATGATATTCATTTATAAGCTGGACGAATAGGTAAGACTATACCATTTTCTACGTTTTGAAAATAAATCGGTGCTATTGATGTGCTAACAAATTGATATTTTAGGCTTTTTTCAATGCTCGTTGGTCGTGAGACATCTCGAAATAGTGATACTGTCTACTTTAATAATGAATAAAATTTAAATGTCTGATTTTTATTTAGAATAAAACTTTTTATGAAGTTGATTGGTATCCTACTTAGCTACTATATCATATTTTCCATACATAAAGTTTATCAAAACCGTGAAAAATTGTGGAATACCGATGGGACACGTCAAAAAGTGCAGGTACAACGAAAAAAAAAACCGCCCACATACTCCCGGGGGAATTTATAAAAAAATCTATAATACTATCGTATGGTTAGTAATGATGGAATGATACATGGATGAAGCATACAATCGATATGTTAGTAAAATAACCTAAGCTTGCTTTTTATTAAAATTATAGTACTGAATCATCAAAAAATATTTAACCACTAAAATCATTAATTCTATGCAATTCACTTTTCTGTTTTGGAAATGGAGAAGTACTCCTCTCCATTGTCTTATTGGATTTTATTTTCGAATACATCACTTGACTACGTTTTTGATCGCACTGAACACTTTCACTAATGTTATTAACGTCACTTTTATCACCACTAGCCGTTTCTGTAATGATGGACTGAAGAGGGGCCAGTGGTAATGGTCTGTTACTCGTTGTATTTTCGCTGACGGGAATGTGTATGGAGATGGGGGCCGTGGCTGATTGGACCGCCCCTCGGCGGCCGCTGCGGCGGCAGTGGCGCCACGCGGCTACCCCTGCGATGCTGACCATTGCTACTACCATGATGTATATGACAGTAAAGTGATGGATGTCGTTCGAAGTTACAGCATTTGCTAATACTTCTGTTTTCTTTAGAACAGTTATATTTGACTTTATGAGTTCTAGTTCTGTTTACATTTTTCTGTCCATTTCTGCTGTCTCTTTAATTTCCGGAATAGTGATGTTAATTATATTATTTAACTCGTGAAATATCGGAACAATGATCCTTGCTGATGTTTCCAACTTTGATTGTTCCAATTTGTGTGAATAAATGGTAAACTTTTCGGCTTTGATCAAACATTCGGAAGGTATACTCATCACTCCAGAATTTTTTAGGCGCCTTGTTATAATTTCATTTACACATATAATTTTAACTGGACATTCATCGCAGCAGTGAAAATAATAATGGTTGCTTTTAGATAATAGTTCCCATTGATTTCTACATACAGTAATGCTAGCCATACATGATCCTTTTTCGTCCTTTTGACATAAACTCTCGTCTGTTTCTAGCTGATAAATGGGCGTGTTCAATCGACAAACCAACACGTTCTGAATATGGGTACAAGCACGAATATCTATCTCTGAAAACGGTATATAGCTATCCCCTTTCAAATTCAATGCTACATACGCTGATATAGGTTCTATACTAACCATTTGGTAACCTAACCTGTTTTTAGATATCGGTATTAGCTTAAATAAATCGAACTCGTCTCTACTTAACAAAGGTACTTTAATTTCAAATATCATATAACTGTCGGTCAATCTCGCCTTGATACTTAAAAGTTGACAAATTTTCCTGAGATTTTCGTTAATATTCTGAATGGGTAATGTTAGGTCTGGCGGAAGATAACCTGAAATAATGCTTAATTCTCTTGCTAATTGGGTAGGAGTGATTAAATGTATATTAAAAATCCCGTGATTAATATTAGTTACAATATCTAATAAAAAGTTCTGAACTCCTTTCATATCAGACAAAAGATTACTTGCTATAATTGATAAAATAGAAAACTCATAATTATTTTCTAAACTTAAGATTTCTTTTTTTAACTCAAACATGCCTTTGCTCATTTGCACCAATTTTTCATTCACATACTTTTGTTGCCTTTCAACCGTATTTTTTAACCTATCTAAAACATTTAATTCTGCTTCAACAATTAATGTTTGATTTTTAATCATTTTTTCTAAATTTTTCTCATTAAATCTAATTAATTTAATATCTCTGCTATACTGTTCTGCAAACCGTTCATCTAAAATACCAAACAATGAATTAGCAACGTAACCTACCCCATTGATAAGTCCGCGTCGTCGACGCTGTTTAGAGTAAGAAACAATACGCTTACCTAGCATAACCTGATTATAATACGCCAGTTCTTCGAACCCGTGATTAAGTTGCGATAACAATACGTCACAATATAATGGTTGAGTCGTATTGACACTCACACATTTACTGCTTAAGTAGCGAGTGTATTTGCTAAGTGTTCTTATACCTTGCCAATAGGGTTCCGTATTATAATACACTATTAATTTCCATTCATCTCTTACAATATTAACAACACTAGGAATTTGATCAAAATATAATGCTTTTTCTTTATCAAATTGAGTAATATTAATAGCGCACTGTGACGGAACCATTAGAGATAAAAATAAAAATAATGAAATTGCCATAGATATAAAACTTAAACCTTTACTTTTCGACATGAGATGAGACTTTTGGCTGCGTTTGTTTATCTGTAAATTGTGTTTGCGTTTCCGAATTACTTGGCAACGGTAAGAAAGATAATTTGCTGACAGGCCTTTTTAAATATCCATTTTTTGTCTTTAGGGATACTACACGAACTAACTTATCTTGCCCAGGGTGGACTTCTACCACTCTACCCATCAGCCACTTTCCAGGTGGCATGTTATCGTCATGTATAGTAACTAAATCTCCTATTGCTAAATTCTGATGTCTTTTTAACCATTTGCTACGAACAGTTAACTGAGTTAAATATTCGGATTTCCATCTTTTCCATATTTCTTGGGTCATTTTTCCAACTAGATGCCACCTGGTACGGGCATCATGCTCCGTTTCTATTACAACAATTAAAAAATGTGCTGGTGTTAAGAAATCTAAATCATCCTTATCTTCCGTGATTGCGCAAAGAGGTCTAGAGTTTAAACAACCCTCTATTTAAGCTAAAAGAGTTGAGTACTCCTCAAAAGTTAATTTTTGCTGACCAATCACACGTTTTATGTGATGCTTTACTGTCCGGACGGCACGTTCCCACAATCCTCCGGCACTGGCCCAGCTGGGCGCGTTAAAATGCCATATAATCATCATTTCTGCTATTTCCTGATGAAACTCAGCACCATACATCCGCTGGAGATCTTCTAACTCTTCTCTAATGAGGCGATCTGCTCCAATAAAGTTGGTCCCATTGTCACTATACAAGTGCGCTGGCTTACCCCTTCTTGCACTCATACGCTTAAGTGCTGCTAGAAATGCTGAGCTACTAAGATCAGAGGCCAATTCTAAATGTATAGCCTTTGTAACCATACAAATGAAAACCACCACATATCCTTTCGTAGTTTTAATTCCCCGCCCTTTATTTGCTTTTATGTCTACAAACCCTGTATAATCCAATCCAGTATGAATTAAAATAAATAGGTGGAGCAGGGTTTACCCTTGCTTCTGGTAAATCTCCCATTAATTGTTTTTGTATGATTGGAGCATTTTTCCTACAAATAATGCAATTCCTTATTTCCTTCTTCACTGCTCTGTTTCCACTTATTACCCAATACCTTTGTCGTAAAATGATAACGTTAGTCTAGCTCCTCCATGAAATGTACTCTGATGAGCTTCCCTGATAAGAAGTTTAGTTAAACGACTTTCATAAGGCAAAATTATGGGATGCTTCATTTCTATGTTTAAAATGGTTTTTTCCAATCTCCCGCGAACCCTAATTATTTGCTGCTCATCGATAAACGGATTTAAATTTAGTAAATGACTCTTATTATGAACCTTATTGTCTTTATGTAACGCGTCAATATCGCTTGCAAAGTGTTGTCTTTGTACATTACGAATGATAATAAGCCTAGCTTGTTTCAATTCGTTTACGGTGAGATAGTTCCGTTTTACACCTTTATGTTTTAAAGGTCGCAAAACCCATCCCAAAGTGCGGATAATTTTTGGTAATGAACTAAAACGTTCTAAAAGGTTATCAATTACTGAATTTTCTAAATTAGACTGTATAACACCGGTTAATTGTTTTATTTCAAGATTTGTCTCAAATTTTGAATTATTTTCTTTACTAGACTCAAATGAAATTAGTTGTGGGGGTCCTTGCCACCACAAAGGATGCTCTAATAATGCTGATGCTGTAATTCCCCGACTCGCGCTGTCCGCGGGATTACACAGACCTGCAAATTTTAACTTTTATTTTCCCCTTTTGGATTTGAATGCTGATCTTGGAGTATTTTGGTGCGTAGATTACGAATATGTACTTGGTTTTTTTCTATCACCCTCAGTTTTTTGAAAAATCCCTACTTTGTAAAATTGAAAAAAACACGACTTTATTTAAGTATTTATTTTTTATTACAATTAAGAAACAATTACATGATTTTAAAACATTAAAAATATATTTGAGGGACAATGAAAAAATAAATAAAAATATCAAATACTTTTGTGGTATCTTGCTTTTTTTTCACTGAAGCTCCGATTGTGAGATTTTCGCTTGAAATTGCGACTTGCATCATCTCGCTTTAACAGCCAACAATAGTCTGCCATCATTGTTTTATTCCACTTTCCCTGATAGCGACGTTCCATCTCCTTCAAATCCTGGTGAAATCTTTCGCCTTGCTCTTCACTTACAGCTCCCAAGTTATCAGGAAAGTAGTTCAAATGTGAATTAAGGAAATGAAGTTTAATGCTCATCGAACATCCCATTTTTCCGTAATTTTCAATCATTTTCTCCACAATTTCTTCATAATTTGGGCTTTTGTGGTTTCCTAGGAAATGTCTTACTACTTCCTTAAAAGATTTCCAGGCTTCTAACTCAATTTCACTCAATTTTTCATCGAAAGCTGTATCTTTCATCAATTTTCTTATGTCCGGACCAACGAATATACCTTCTTTCAGTTTAGCTTCAGAGAGACGGAAATATTTGGTGTAGATATTTAAAACCTTCTCCTTCTTTGTTTAGCGCCTTTACAAATTGTTTTATCATCCCCACTTATCTCTTACACTTTCGCGATGACATTTTTCAAGTGAGCGTTATGAGCTGCACAGAAGTACTGATTTGTAGAAAAAATGATATTGCTATTTATACAAAAAATATATCATCTACCTTCATTAACTCTTTTCTAACGATTTAAGTGAATTTTTATAAAAAAAAACATTAAGTCTACTAGAAACGAGGTATTTAGCAAATGACTCAAAAATCCTATTTTTTTTTATAATAAAGGTATGTCACTTAGTTAATTAAGTTTTATTTAACTAATTTTATATTTATTAGAACTCATTAATTAGTGTCTAATGCATTCAGTGCATTTTTTGTTTAATTCGAATCGATTTAAATAAAATATTATTTAAAAACTAGGAAGGCCTAGGTAATTTTGGAAAAATTAAACGATGCTAATTAACTAAAAAACCTGACGTGATGGAATTTTTTAAATATTTTTCCTGTAATCAGCGCCCCAAAATCTATCCAAATCAGTCATCAAAACTGAAAGGGGAAAACCATTGCAGACCTGTGTTATCATTTGATTTAATATAACGCCACTCTTGTGGTGAGATGACTTTTGCTATTTTATTGACTCTATTCGCGACGAACGTTTTCCATCGTGACGGATCACCCTGTAACCAACCCAATGTCACCATGGAATCTGTCCATCCGTATATTTGCAATTTGTGCTCCTCATAACATTTAGTTACTTTCGACATGAGGTTTGCTAAAAGAAGTGCGGAACTCAGCTCTAACTTTGGCAAAGATATATCTTTACTTCTTGGTACTAATCTAGTTTTGGATGCTATTAAAGTTATCTTACAATTTATTTTTGCATAAATTACACATGCATATGCTTTCGTCGACGCATCACAGTACCCATGTAATTGAATATTATCTATCTCTCTGCTCTGTATCCATCTTGGTACTGTGCAATTATTTACATACATACATACATACATATACTCACGCCATTAGTTCCCATTGGGGTAGGCAGAGACTATTGATCGCCACTTCGCACGATCCTGACAAACCTCTCTAGCTTCGTTTACATCCATCAGTCTTTTCATACATGCTCTTTTATTCTTCATACTTCGGACGCCTGCCTTTTTGAGCACACTTTCAATTTGGTCCAAGTGAGTCTTTCGTGGCCGTCCTCTACTAACATTACCTTCCACATTAGCTCTATAGATACCTTTTACCAATTTCCTATCATCCATCCTCTCGATGTGCCCAAACCATCTCAACATTCCTTTTTCTATCTTACTTACAATATCATCTTTTACACCACACCTTTCACGAATCACATCGTTCCTCACACGATCACATAACCTAACATTACAAACTTTTCTGAGGGACCTCATTTCTACTGCATTCACTCTGCTTTCATGCTTCTTCTGCCACACCCAACATTCGCTTCCATACATAAGCGTAGGAACAAGAACAGCATCATGCACAGCCATTCGGGCCTTTTCAGACACCGTTTGACTGATCATTAGGCTATTCATTGCTCCATTTACCGCATTACCCTTTTTCACTCTTCTTTCAATGTCTTCATCACATTTTCCATCCCTTGTAAACAAACTTCCCAGATATACAAACTCCTTCACCTGTTCCACATCCTTACCATCAATCGCAATCACGCATTCTGTCACATCTTCCTGTCTCTCAAAAACCATCGTTTTGGTCTTATCCACATTCACCCTCATTCCCTTTCTTACAAAAGACTCACATGCAATATTCATCATCTCTTGCAACTCTTCTGCCGATGATGCAAGTAGCACTTGATCGTCAGCATACAAGAGGCATTTAATGATGAATCCACCCATCCTTAGTCCATAATCACTTTCACGCAACTCTGTCAAACAGTCATCCATGAACAAATTGAAGAGCCACGGAGAAGCTACACATCCCTGTCGGACACCCCTGGAGATTCCGAACCAGTCAGTGTTTTCCCCGTTTACTCTTACACATGCACTAGAATCCTCATAAAGTGATACCAATGCACGTATAAGTTGACTCCCCAAACCGAACTTGGATAACACCTCCCATAAACACTTTCTTACCACCCTATCATACGCCTTCTCTAAATCAATGAAGGAGCAATACACCTTTTGGTTCTTAGCTAAGAACTTTTCGGTGATGCTCCTTAGAGAGAAGATTTGATCCATACATCCCATTCCTTTCCTAAATCCCGCTTGCACATCCCATATTTTCTCATCAGTTTCATTCATCACTCTTTCAATCAGTACCTTAGCATACAATTTACCAACAATGCTGAGTAAGCTGATGCCGCGGTAGTTTTTAGCCTCTTGGTGTGACCCCTTTCCTTTATATAGAGGCACAATCACCGCCTTGCACCAGTCTCGTGGAACTTTGCCACTCGACCAGCATTTTTGGAAAAGGAAGTACAACCAAGAAGCCACCAACCCTTTACCAGCCCTCAGCATTTCGATAGTAATCCTATCATACCCTGCCGCCTTCCCTAATTTCATACTTTTCATTGCTTTCATTATCATCAGTCGCGCGCGAACAGCTGTTGCGCAAGGTCATTGATCTGAGTTCACAATGACTTCGGAGATAGTAAAATGTTCCAATTGCAATATTGTGATAAGTGAAGTGTTAGCCTTTGTACAAAATAAGGTGGATGTAATGGATGAAGTAAGCTTGATCCAGGTGTGCTCCTCGAGTTTTACAAAAGAGGATATAAGTGGTGCAAAAGACCTACTGTTTAGTTCTGTGTCTTTAAAAAAGATTGTGCGAAGAAAAGAAGGGAAGAACCGCCGGGATCTGGAGGATATTATAGGCCTTATTAAGAAAACAGATCCGGATGATCTACCAATATTTGTGGCCCGGGAACTTCAGAAATTACCCCCGGTTACTTTTGATCACGTGGACGTTACACGTCTGTTGAAGGATATTATAATAATACAGAAAGATTTGCGCGTTATCCAGGAACAAAATATGTGTGAAAGTCGTTATGCGACCGTTAAGGAAATTGAAGAGTTAAAAAGTGAGATCGCAAATTTAAAAATTATGGTTAGGTCGGGCAATTCTGAACCTAATAATGACAGTAGTAAAGGTGCTTGTTGTATTGAGGATAACTACTATTGCAATAGCGGACCGATTGGATTTTTGCAAAATGTGAATCTACCCGCTAACAGCAACTCTGAGATAGTACCGAATGAGCAAATCACATCTATAGATGCGTCCTGCTCGTACGCACAAGTTACCGCGAATGTAAGCCATACTGTCTCACCTATTCGCACCAGTACTATGGCGCGCGAATCAGATAGCGATATCAATGAGGCCCACCGGCCGAATAAGGTGGCGGAACCTCGGTGCGCCTCCACAGCAGCGGAGATGCATAATGTCACGACGAATAGGAAGCCGCAAGGCTCTGGCAGTGGTAGTGAATGGATACAAGTAAAACGGCGGAAGCATAGAAACAATTCACGCTTTATAGGTGAAATTGGAAAAGCACAGGTGGAGTCTAAGTTTAAATTTAAGGCCGCCGTAACAACGATTCCCATTTACATTTATAATGTTAATAAAGAGACCGTGGCTCAGGATATAGCCGATTATATATACGATAAAATAAAATTGACCATTGCTCCTGAAAAAATGACGATGTATAATGATAAAAATTATGATTCTTATAAGATATTTATACCAAAGGATAAGTTATCGTTATTCTTTGATGAGAGTTTATGGCCCGAAGGTATCTATTTTAGAAGGTTTTTTGTGAAACATAGAAATGATCGCGGTAAAACGTTTGCTGCCGCAAATCGTGACTTTCCATATAATCAATTAAATAATGGATAGTACAGAAAAGAATTCAAATCTTAAACTTATTAGTTTTAATTGTAAGTCGCTAAAACGATCGACTGAGTGTATCAAGCAGTTATGTGATCGTGCTGACATAATAGCACTGCAGGAAACCTGGCTCCTGCCTGTTGATGTACCACTACTTGGTATGATTCACCCGGATTTCGACTACACTGGTGTGTCTGCGGTAAACGATACTGAGATACTGAGAGGAAGACCATACGGCGGGGTTGGCATACTGTGGCGGAGATCCTGCTTACCAACAGTTAAGGTTATCTCGTGCTCTAGTTTACGTTTGTCCGCAATCATGGTAGAAACGGAGTGTAAGCCATTCATCGTGTTTTCAGTGTATATGCCAACGGACTCAGCGGTTAATTTAGTTGAATTTACGCAGTGTTTGAGTGAGATTAACGCGGTGGTAGAGAGTAATAACATTGAAACAGTTTTTATTCTTGGGGACTTCAACGCGCACCCAGGTGAGCTTTTTTACAATGAACTTTCAAACTTTTGTGTAGATTTTCAGTATAAATGTGTTGACATTATTAAATTAGGACTGGACTCGAACTCCTACACTTTTGTGAGTGAATCAAATGGTAGTAGGAGGTGGTTGGATCACTGCGTGGGGACGGAGGCGGCGTTCAGTACAGTTTTGAGTGTAAATATATTGTGTGACGTATTTTGGTCGGACCACTTTCCCTTAGAAGTTGTGTGTAACATTGAGACAATCCCTCAGAAGAAAAATATAGTAGAGTTTTCTATAAATCATGTTGTGTGGAGTACTAGATGTGAGAAACAAATATCAGAATATTCTCGTCTGTGTAATAACAAACTAAAAAAAATAGATTACTTACAATTGTTTAATAATTGTTGCGATTCTAAATTTTGTGACAGTGTAGAACATAAGTTGGAACTGGAGTGTATGTATGAAAGAATTGTCAACATATTGTGTGAGGCATCTAGGGCAACCTCCAAGCCTAAGTCAAATTTTAGTAAAGTAAAGTCAAATTTTAGTAAATCTATAAAAGGATGGAATAAATATGTAAAGGAATACCATATGAATGCTCGTCAGTGTTATGAACTGTGGGTTTTGTACGGTAGACCTAATGGTGGAATTTTATATCAGAATATGAATGAGTCTAGGAAACTGTTCAAAGCCAAATTAAAATGGTGTCAGAGAAATGCAGAACAAATAAGTATGAATATAATAGCAAACGCACACAATACGAAAAATTTTGGTAAATTTTGGAAAAGTGTAAAGAATACAAATAATAAACCTTGTTATCCATCGAATATAAATACGGAAAGTAATAATAAAAATATAGCGGAATTATTTAAAAGTCAGTTTAGAGTAACACCAGAAAATTGTATTAGTAATTATAATGTCACCAAGCAGTCACGCTCGGAATGTCAAGGCGGGGAGGCAGACCAGGTGATTCGTTTCTCTGCGGCCGACATTCGTTCGGTTATCCAGAAGATGACGGCTGGAAAGTCTCCTGGTCATGATGCTCTTAGTATTGAACATCTAAAGTATGCCGGGGTTCATTTACCTCGCGTGCTTTCTATGTTTTTTAATCTGTGTATTGTTCATTCTTTTGTGCCTCATAATATGACGAAAACTGTTGTTGTTCCAATATTAAAAAGTAAAACTGGTAACATATGTGACTCAAATAATTATAGACCCATATCACTGGCTACTGTTATAGCGAAGGTTTTTGACAGTCTGCTTAATAAATTTTTAACCCAACACGTAAAAACTTGTGATTCTCAATTTGGTTTTAAACCAGGTCTGTCCACCGAGAGTGCTGTTCTTTGCCTTAAGCAGACTGTCAAATACTACACAAAAAGGAGAACCAATGTGTATGCATGCTTTCTGGACCTCTCCAAAGCCTTTGATAGGGTTCTGTACGACTTAATGTGGGAGAAATTAGCAAACGATTCAACTTTTCCTGGACAGTTGATACAAGTGTTTAAATATTGGTACTCTCATCAAGAGAACTTTGTGAGATGGGGTGACACATTATCAGAGTCCTATGTTCTTTCTTGTGGATTGAGACAGGGGGGGTTGACTTCACCGACCTTGTTTAATTTATATGTCAATAAATTGTTAGAGGAGCTGAGCCATTCGGGTCTGGGTTGTTCAGTAGATGGATGTGTAATTAATAATATTAATTATGCAGATGATATGGTTTTGCTCAGTCCTTCGGTGGGAGCGTTGCGTAGGCTCATTAGTATTTGTGAATCGTATGCTAATAGTCATGGTCTTAAATATAACATTAAGAAAAGCGAAGTCATGGTGTTTCTGGCAGATTCGAATCAGTCGAGTGAGTTTCCACCAATCAGATTGTACGGAGAGTCGCTTAAAAGAGTGTATGAATTTAAATATTTGGGCCACTGGATTAATGATAGGTTGCGTGACGATTTGGATATTAGCCGGGAGCGGAGGGCGTTGGCAGCGCGATGCAATATGTTGGCCCGAAGGTTTTCTCGTAGTTCGGTGGCGGTAAAGATAGCGCTGTTCAAAGCGTTTTGCCAAACGCTGTATACTTGTGCCCTTTGGGTCAACTATACGCATCGTGCTTTCAACGCCCTTCGTGTCCAGTATAACAATGCGTTTAGGGTGATGTTGGGGCTGAGCCGTTTTTGCAGCGCATCAGGAATGTTTGCGGAGGCGAGAGTAGATGGGTTTCATGCAATAGTGCGAAAACGCATTGCCTCTCTGATGTTCCGAACGCGGGAAAGTCCCAACAGCATCATAAACGCATTAGCAAATAGACTCGATGACCCAGTTTTAAAACATTGGGTAAAGGCGTCCAGTTTTAATTAATTGTAATGTAATAAATATTTTAATTGTATATAGATATTAGATATAATTGGTGTGCATACTAACATATTGATTAAGTTGTATTACTAACAAGAAATGGAACCATGTTCTGATAATAAAGATTATTATTATTTCGGGATCACTTTTAGCTTCTCGCCTCTCCCAAGGCCGAAACAGAAAATTAGAATTTTAAATGGGAGAGGCGGTACTCCCCGACAAGAGCACAGTCGGTCGGGGTCAGGGAGTCAGGTTCAAGAACCGACGGACGATCCGAGCCGTATCGAGCAGCACCGCTTTCTGCATCTGTGCTGGAACCGACACGCCACAGAAATCCAACCGCCTCAAGTTGGTCGCGAGGCTGGTTGGAATTAACCCGTTCACGGACAAAACAATTGGGATTATTTCTGTCGAAGTCACACCCCACATGTCGGTGATCTAATCTAATCGCTAGTAAATCTAACCACGCTTTCTTCTTATCTCCAACCGCCTCTTTCACAACTTTATCCCACCAACTTGTTGGTGGTCTATTTGACCTTTTACACACTCCACATACTTCCGTCGCACATTCAACCATCGTCGATTTGAGCACATCCCATACTTCTTCTATTTCCATTTCATCCCTCATCTCCACGCAACTTAGTCTATCATCCAATTTCCTCAAGTATTCATCTCTGATATTTTCATCTTCTTGCAGTTTTTCTACTTTTATTCTCGCAAAATCCGTTGTTGACACTTTAGGCCTGTGACGCCAACGCGTGCACAGACCCCTTAATCGTGATATAACGAGAAAGTGATCTGTGCCAACGTTCGTGCCCCTATAGACCCTGGTGTCAACAACTTTTGCTCTCAGCCTTTCATCAACTATCACAAAATCAATCATACTTCTCTCGCTTCCCCTCTGTCTTGTATACATATGGATATCTTTGTGCTTAAACAACGTGTTTGTAACACAAAGATTCCTCTCCAAACATACCTCAATCAATTTCTCACCATTCTCATTTACCCTTTGATCACCAAACTTTCCTAAAACTCTTTCGCAACCGTTGCGTGACACACCAACCCAGCCATTAAAATCTCCTAACATTACAAGTCTCTCATTCTGATCACACCCATTCACAACATCGTCTAACAGATTCCAAAACTCCTCCCTCTCGGATAGGGATTTAGACATGTCCGGAGCGTATACGCAAATTATGCGCATCCGGACTAGTCCCAATTTCACCTTAATCCACAGGAGCCTTGGACTCACACATTCGTAATCTTTATGTTAATTAAATCATTTTGTAACTTGATCCACTCTTGATTAAGCTGATTGGGTAAAAAATCATCCCAATCTATTTTTAATGACCAAATAGACTGAAAGAGAAGCTTTAGTTTGGTGGTGACGGGAGCTAACCAACCCAAAGGATCAAATATCTGCGATATTTCTGCTAACAACATTCTTTTTGTAATATTTATTTGCTTGTGTGGGGGCTGATAGCTAAATGTAAATATATCTTGAGATGAATCCCAGCTTAAACCTAACATTTTTGTATTATTATTCTCAGTTTTAAAATTAAGTATGCTCTGTTCCACCTGGCATTCCTCATCTAAACATTCTAATATCTTTGATTCATTTGACGACCATTTCCGTAACGTAAAACCACCTGATTTTAATAATTGATTTAATTCTAACACTAATAACCTCCCTTCTTCTATACTATTTACCCCCGAAACCAGGTCATCCATATAAAAATGCTTACTCAACACATTTGCTGCTTTTGGAAAGTTAGCTTGTTCATCTAATGCTAATTGATTAAGGGTTCTCATTGCTAAAAATGGTGCAGATTTAGTTCCATATGTAATTGTTGTGAGTTGGTATGATTGTATTTTTTGCTGAATTGAGTCCCTCCATACGATTTTTTGGTAATTTTGATCATCTTCATGTAATAAAATTTGCCGATACATTTTTATGGCATCAGCTGAAAACACATATCGATATTGTCTCCAGTTTAAAATAAGAGTTTGTAAATCTTTTTGGAGATTAGGGCCGCGTTTCATGACGTCATTTAAACTTAACCTTGTAGTCGTTTTCGCTGAAGCGTTGAACACTACTCTGAATTTGGTAGTGGATGATTCTAATCGCTGGACGGCGTGATGCGGTAAATAATATTCAGAACAACTGCTGACACAAGGTTTCATGTGTCCTAAATCACGATATTCGTTGATAAATTCTTTGTAACTACGGGCATAGTTATCGTTCTTTGAAAATTTATGTTCTAAATTCCGAAACTGTGCAATGGCCTTTTCCTTTGATGTGCCCAATTTTTTCTGATAATTTTCGATATATGGAATTTTAACACAATAACGACCGTCACTTAACCGCTGAGTAGTATTTTGTTAAAATAAAAGGCACTCTTCATCTTCTGCTGACATACTCGATTGCTCCGAAATATCTTCTATTTCCCAAAATTGCTTGATATCATCCATGTTGTTTATGATAACATTACAATGAAATGATTTGATAACGTTTCCACACAATATCCAGCCGAGATATGTATGCTGCGCCAACGGCTGTGATTCCTTTTCACCCCTAATAATGTCTCCTAACATAATTTTTGCGTAAACATCTGCCCCAAACAAAATATCCACACGTTTACTTTCGTAAAACTCTGGATCTGCTAATGGGATATTCCTGATATAATCCCATGATGGTTTACTAAACGACTCATTCGGTAAGTTCTTAATTAAATTTTTCATTATGATTACGTTAGTATTAAAACTAAAATTATTATAAATTGAAGAACATAAAATATTAATGATACCCTTACAACTACTTTCTTTTTCTCCTACTCCATAAATGCTACCCCTACACATTCGCCTCTTTAAACCTAGTTGCTGAGCTGCGTGCTCGGTTATGAGAGAAATCTGTGAACCCTGATCTATAAGGGCTCGTAAAACAATCTGTGACCCGTCTGATTTGGATACATATACTTGGGCTGTTGCTAATAATATTTCCGAAACGTTTTTCATTGACACGTGTGAGCGACCCGAAACTTTTTCGGATTCCTTAGTAGCCCTGCTTGCTCCGTTAGGTAAACTCATCGGTTTTATGCAGGCCTCGTGCAAAACGGTGTTATGTTCACCAGAACAAATACGGCACCTTTTTGCTGAGATGCACTTGTTACCTTTATGATCGAAAAGGCAATTAATGCAAAGTTGCGATTTTGTTACTGTATGTAACTTCATATCGGGTGATAATTCATGGAATTTTTTGCAAAAGTAAATACGATGTTCTTGATTGCAACATTGACATTTGACGCCAGAAACTTGTAACGATTTAGCCGGCGGCGGCTGTTTTGATGCATTTGAACCGTTGAAATAATCATAATATTGTTTTTTACTGTATTGCGAAATTGCTGGCTGATTCGATTTTGTATGTTGAACATTATTCGAGGGATTTTCCGGTTTCCTTTTTGAAGACTCCAAGGTTATAAATTTGCTTTCTAAAAAGTTTAAAAAATCCTTTAAAGACGGCAATTCCCGACAGTTATTTAATGATTCCATATAATTGCTGTATGTTATTGAATCTAATTTTTGGGACATAACATGTACAATTAACGGGTCCCACGAGCTTATATCGATACCTAAATTTTTAATACCATGCAAACTCTCTAAAATATTATCATGCATCTTTTTTATAGCACCTAGTGATTGAGATTGCATCGGAACAAACCCAGTTATTATATTAGCGTATGATGTAAACATTTTTCTTTGATTATTATATCTATTATTGAGTATCTCCCAACATTGCTCATAATTTTCTGAATTAATAAGTATGTGCTGAATAAGCTTTTCAGCCTCCCCAGATACTTTAGTTTTTAAAAATTGTAATTTAACAGAATTGGGTAGCGAAACATTCTTATGTATCATTTCGTAAAAAAGATCTTTAAAAGAAGTCCAATGACTAAAAATACCTGAAAAAATTGGTATTTCTAAATGTGGCATTGTTTTTTCCTGATTTAATGCGGACCATAATTTGGAGTTTATTTGCTTTTTAATTAAATTAAAAGTTTTTTCATGCTTGCTAAACACCTGTTCGTAAACTAAATCCTCCTCATCTAAACAGTTATCGATTGCCCAGTGAAGGGAGTCGATTTCCGCCCATCTAGCTTTAAGACTTTGAAGAGTGTCCTCCAATTCCCATTTCTCTGTTATTAAACTTAGGTCAATGCTAGTTACTGTTCTTTGAAAAGCTTTAAAATTGGTTGCTTGCTTGCGAAGTAGCTCGTCGCTGTTACTAAAGGTTCCTCTGGACTGATGATGATAGGAGGCAGTACCTGATCGCCCTGGTTGCTCCTGTTGCTGTTGCTTTGATAAATCTTGATTATATTGCTCTTGTTAAGAGCTCGAATCACGTTCGAAACCCTTCTGTTCTGTGGTTCTTTTTATTTTCGATGGCTCACCCGAAAGTCCTGCCATTTCTGCTACTGCTGCCGGCTGTGCTAACTCTTTTGGAAATCGTTCCAAAAGATTCTGATAATGCTGCTCCAACAATGATTTGAATGCTGAATATTTTTCAAACGCTGTTTCATACTCAGCATTAGAAAAATAAGATAAATTACGATCGATACCCTCTAACTCGAGATGAGTACTCGTGTAACTTTCCCAATATTGCTCTAATAACCTGAACTTTCTTTTATAATAGTCAATAGTTTTCCTTGCGATAGTTTATTGCCATTTTGTCTATTAGCTGCTGCAATTTCCCTTTGATTGATAAGTAGGTCTTCGACCGACATGATGACTGCTGCTATAATTTGAATAAACAAAACGATCTTACTTGAACTCTGCTGATGAATGCTGATAAACTTATGTAGGTACTGCTGCTGCTCACACCAGTACACGAATTTTTCTTCAATTATAAAAATGTTCCAATAGGCACTGATAGTCAAACCTCACACGAATTGTTCACTCGCGAAAGGTCCAAGCGAAGGACCAATAAATGTAGGGTGTAGAACCTTACACTTAATTAATGCTAATAAATGATAGAGTTCTTGCTATGATAATTACGTATATTTAGTCAATCTGCTTATGCTAGTATGATAAATGATAAATGAGAGTGCGTGGGTTGCTGTCTTAACGCAAACTGATATTATTGGCGTAATTTACATAAAACACACATTTAATTGTAAAACTGCTGACAATGCAATGTCGGTTCTACTGAACCGTACAGTCGTTTTTCCTCCTGCTAATTAATTACGTTTCATAACCTTTTCTCGATTTTCTCCCGTACTATCACTGTTTTCTCATTCCATCGTTTCGTCGCGATATTCCGTCGATTTTTGTGATATAATAGTATACGTTACGTTTGCAGGCAACATAAGTCCGATGCAGCATATGCAGATGGGCGTGGCGGGCGTGGCGGGCGTGGCGGGCGGGCGCGGCGTGGCGGGCGGGCTGATCGGCGGGTACGGGCTCAACGGGTACCGCGTGCCGCAGCAGCAGTTCAACAACCTGCAGGTGTGCAACGTGCAGCCGCAGTACGAGCGCGCGCCCGCCCCGCACCCGCCCCCGCCTGCCCAGCACAACGTGTACTACGCGCCCTACATCAACGCGCCGCTGCTCAACTCCACCATGCGCCGGTAGTGCCCGCCGCGCCCCCGCGTCACCACCCTTCGTCCACCACCTCAAATGTTTATACGTAAAGATTTCACAGTTATCGATGCGCTCGCTTGAGATTATTCGAATCGAATTGACCAAAAATTTATAATACGCTGTCGATATCGACGTCGATGCGACGGACTGAACGATTCGAAGTAAGATTTTTAAGTACAAAATAAAGTTTAACGCTCGAGAAATAAATATAGTCTGTATATAGTTGTAATAAAATGAGAAACACCACTCTAGTATGCCTTATGTATGTCGCACGCGAGATGTTCCGATTTTTACTCGAATTGAATGTTATTGACTCAGTTGCAGTGGAATTTGAAAGGTATCCGCGAGAACCCACCCCGATCTTAAAATGAATCATTTGAAAAGAAAAATGCGATAGCGGTGACGGTCGTCGTAGATTCTCGCTCGTACCCTTCATACAAATTGAATCGACTTATTTTAGTACTCGTTTTAAAACCGTATCGTTTAAATATTTTATATTGTATGCGACAGAAGCTGATGAAAGTACAAACAATAATTATGTATAATGTATAAATAATAAATCGTAACTTCATCGAAATAGCATAATTAATGCAGTAGTGCAATATGACTTGATGGTTAATAATCTGAGTAAATTTTCATTTGGCGTAATGTGACGTCTTAAATTAAATAGATTCATAAATACTTTTAAAGATAATCACCCAAGATGGAATATTGTGATTTTGTATCCATAACACCAAGATTTTTGATAAACGTAATAAGATAACGTGACCAGTTGTATTATCTATTTACTTGCATACTTTTATTGCAGCGCACTGACCTCCATTATACTATATAAGTACGCTGGACTAATTATAGGCCGGGCGACAGTGAGGCGATTTGATTTTCGCCATTTTGGCGCTTACGGCAGCAGTGAAGGAACAAGGAACTAATAAAAGAGATGGGACAGTCAGATAAAATATATCGATAAAATGTCTCTGCTTAAAGGAAAGGCTAAGTTTTATCGAAACGAAACTTTACAACACTATTGATTTATAATTGTTTCTAAAAACCATAAACCATATTATGCTTTATGGTAAAAAACACTGGCCATTTTGCAGTTTACGTCGTATTTAGTTCCTCGTTCCTTCATTGGGGGCGCTTCAAATTGGCACAGTAAATAGCTGTCATTTTGATACGTATCGTTAGTCCAGCGTACTTATATAGTATAATGGAGGTCAGTGTTGCAGCGTCAGTCTCAGACATGTTGCTATTGAGTAAAGTTGAAACAGGATATTAACGAGCCATAATTCAGCAATTATCAAATAGTGTAGTCAATACCATATGTCCTTGTTTTCTGCTCAGTTACTACATTGATTGTTTTATTTATAATAAATATATTATATACATTTATTTCCTGTAAAAATCAGGCTATTATTGATTATCAGATTCTATGGATACTATTTACCTAATAACATAAAAGAGCAGTGTCAATATTAAGTCATCAATATAAAGGTCGCTAGCAGCAGCTAGACCCGCTCGCTGCGAAATTGTATGCATGTGAAATTGTATGCATGTGAAATAGATATTTGTTTTGTCACGAAAATTATATTTTAAATTCTGACAATTAGTGAAACATAAATTATACCTAGTGAATTCTAACGCAATAAATACTACTTCCTGAATAAATTATAAGTATATATAGATAAACAATACAAAGAAAAGTTGTTTTAACGCGACTGAGTAATTTTGGAAAACTCGCATAGTTAACCGTAAGTTTCGTTTGGTGAAATGAAAGTTTGGTCTCGTTGGTTTCAGAGACATTTTTTATCGGAGTGCAATTAATTATCACAAGTTATTTTTTATTTGATATAATTTAATTGTAACAGTATGCTCAGTTCAGCTAGCCAAAGCTCATCAATCATTGATACTTCCATGACATCGCACTTGTGTATGGAATGGGTCAGGAATCATATCATTGAAAAGTGTATCTTCTGTCAAGTTAAAGGTTTTCAATCAAGATGCCACTCGTTATTTATATAACACGGAAATAGCTATTAATAATAGTGAATGTTTGAGTTAGCATCTCACACCTGAACATATTTGAATATTTTTAAATAGTAGTATTCTGTAACCATATTCAATTTGAGTTTGATTCCAATATACGATTTCAAAACAACACGCAAGTAATACTGTTACAATTAAATTACGTCTGCACTGCTCAGCTCAGGTTGTATTTAATTATTTATCCGTAACTATAATTATCTCTGATGTATATGTTGTGTGTACAAACCTCACAGTTAATAAGTATTTTAATTGTTTTAAGTTTTCATCAAGTGCCTATTGTCTTTTCAGAATAGTTCCCGTGTAAGATAGTGTAAATGTTGTGGCTCGTGTTAACATTGTGTACATATAAGATAGACTTCATTGTGATAGTCTGCTAAGCTGGCCCGTGGGTTCAATACATTTACTTGGCCTAATTCTGTCTTTTTATATTTGTATTAATTTTACTTGAGTTTTTGTTAAGTTCACCTTTGAGTAAGTTGTTTATGCTTCGCTTTTAGACGTATTCTCTCGATCTATCTGAATAATTTATTGAAACTAGTTTTTTTATTTAAATAAGTTTACATTTTTATAAGTTAGTAATTTTTAATTTTTTTGCGAAGAATTTTTTGTCGGCCGTTGGAGAAATATTGTAGCTTTAGTCCTAAGTTAGATTCGGTACAGTAATTTTAAGATCTGCGTCGTTTAAGGTTTATATAAATAAATGTTATTTGTTACTAATGTGTAGTATATAATATTGTAAATACATTAACCGTAAGGAACGTAGCCGGTGTTATTACACAAAATATAATTTTGTGAAAAAGTGGTTGTGTTTTATTTTGCTGCCTGTGATGTGTCCAGGATGAGTTTCAAACTGATCCGTACATAGATTCAATGAAGTTAAAGAAGTTAAGTTGTTTATTTATTTTATTTATTTATTTATTATATAAGGATCATCAACAGCAACACATATTATATAGTAAGTTGAAACAGTACAGTAAATAAGGCCAATAACAGATGATCACAAGTTAAAACAAGATACACACACAGTTAATTCAAAAAAGAAAAAAAAATAAACTAAACTATCTAAAGACATAATGAGTAACAACTGAAAAAGAAAAAAAAATATATATGTAAAAATGCTAAACAATTGAGAAAAGAATAAAATTTAATATTAATGATTGATAATTGGCCTAGACCTCGCTTTTATAACATACCCTTTTTATATTATAAATCGATAAAGGACATCAAACTAAACAACTTTGCCCATGGAATGTCTATCTAAAATATTATAATTTTCAAAAAAAGATAATAATTAAAAATTGTCGTACCTAGTTCAAACTGAGAATGTATAGAATGAGATTCTTTGCTTCAGTAAAAATAAATAAAAAAAAACCATCTGATCTATGCTTTTCGCGCTGTAAATAAAAACATAACATCTTTCGGTGTTTAGTTTGATCGATTTATAATATATAAAAAATGTATGTTATAAAAGCGAGGTCTAGACCAATTGGAAAAAACTGGAAAATATCGAAAGAAGTTATGTTTTTGTTTACAGAGCGAAAAGCATAGATCAGATGTTTTTTTATTTTATTTCTTATTTTCACTGAAGCAACGAATCCCATTCTATACTTTCTCAGTTTGAACTAGGTATATGATATTTTTCATTATTGAATATTTAGATAATAACTATATTTTAGATAGGCATTCCATAGGCAAAGTTGTTAAGTTTGATGTCCTTTATCGATTTACAATATAAAAAGGGTATGTTATAAAAGCGAGGTCTAGGCCAATTGGCCTATTGTAATATTGTAATTTTCAAAAAATAATAATAATAAAAAATTGTCGTACCTAGTTCAAACTGAGGATGTATAGAATGAGATTCCTTGCTTCAGTGAAAATAAGAAATATAAAAAAAACATTTGATCTATGCTTTTCGCTCTGTAAACAAAAATATAACTTTTTCGGTATTTACCAGTTGTATTGATCGTCGTTGAAAAATAATATCATAAAATTAAACCGGTAAACGAGCGATTGAACTGGAAAATACAGAAAGAAGTTATGTTTTTGTTTACAGAGCAAAAAGCATAGATCAGATGTTTTTTTTTTAATTTCTTATTTTCACTGAAGCAAGGAATCTCATTCTATACATTCTCAGTTTGAACTAGGTACGACAATTTTTAATTAATATTATTTTTTGAAAATTACAATATTTTAGATAGACATTCCATAGGCAAAGTTGTTAAGTTTGATGTCCTTTATCGATTTATAATATAAAAAGGGTATGTTAAAAAAGCGAGGTCTAGGCCAATTAATATTATTTTTTGAAATTTTTTTTATTTCTTATTTTCACTGAAGCAAAGATTCTCATTCTATACATTCTCAGTTTGAACTAGGTACGACAATTTTTAATTATTATATTTTTTTGAAAATTACAATATTTTAGATAGGCATTCCATGGGCAAAGTTGTTTAGTTTGATGTCCTTTATCGATTTATTATATAAAAAGGGTATGTTATAAAAGCGAGGTCTAGGCCAATTGATGATACTTGAATGATAATGTGTGTGGTGTGTGTAATGTGTGTTATGATGTGTGAGTGTGTATATGAGAATGTGAGTGTGTTGTAAAAGATATATTGTATAAAAAGGGTAAATTAATAGTATAAGATCCCGCTGCATGAATCTGCAGATATCTGTTTATTTGATAAAACTACATTTTTATGAATGATAATATGTTAGTAGAATAGAGTACAACAGGGTTGCCTATCAAAATTTGGCCGCTATTAGGTTTAATTAAATATTTTATAATAGTATATTTTTTCAAAATTGCACCCATATGTCATTTAAAAGAAAATGATGAGAGAAATAAAAATGGTTGCCAGCTCTCAGTCGGCCGTAACCTTTGGGTTGCCAAGGGTATAATTATCTTCAAAATAATTATTTAGACAAGCTTGTTGATAGGGAATGCAATACCGGGATACCGGGATCCCGCACCATTTTTGCGGGACCAGTCCCGCACCTGAAGCGTGCGGAATCCCGCGGGATGTGTTGACATGATGTGTCTGACAAAACCATTGACACGCTGTGTTTTATGCGCAGCTACTTCCAAAATAATTAATAATTGTTTTTTGTTTGTTTGTAATAGTTATTTTATTTCTAATTAGTGACTGATTGATTTGATGACTTAATAAATAGTTTTACAAAACTATTGAGAGGCTATGTTTTATGCGCATTCGCGCAGCTACTTCCAAAATAATGGATAGTTGCTTTTTGTTTGTTTGTAATAGTTTTTGATCTTTGTTTGTTATTGTTATTTCTGAATACATACATACATATACTCACGGCTATAAATCCCAAGAAAGGGGTAGCCAGAGCTAAGAAATAAGAAATTCCTCAGCCACTTTTGGAAGATGCGTGGGGAATAGATGGTGAAATAAAGGTTCTTGGTGATGGGTTTTCAACCTCATCGCCCAAAAATCCCTTAAAAGCCCCAATACCAATAGTCGCCTTTTACGTACACGGCGTTTCCGAATATCCGACTTAGGGAGGCTGTTTTGGGGTGGATAAACGGAATAAGCCACGTACACCCACCGGAAGAAATGGGATAGTGCTATTCTAACTTATCTAAGCCTTAATAAATAGTTTTAATAATATTTTTTACTTTCATTTTAAGTTCTATAGTCTCGTTTATGTTATGATACAGGATTCCTCTCTTTTTTCAATTACTTTAAAAAAACACGCGGGATCCCGCAAATACCTGGATCCCGCGGGATTGAACCTATCAATACCGCGGGATCCAGAAATTTTAGTGCGGGATTGCATTCCCTACTTGTTGATATTTAGAAAACAGATTTAGTAAAGACTCATTCTTTTATGAAAAGAATGTGATATTATATTAATATAACATGATTTTCAGTGTCCTGTTATAATAAAATTTCCTCCTTTTTTTATTTTACAGTGAAAAACTACAATAAATGTAAAATTTAATTATATTCTATCATATTTATCTCTGAAACACAAAGAAGCGCGTGTATTCTGTTTCTTTTTTACAGTTATCTAGAGTGAAAGACATAAATTTAAATGATGGCAACCTCTACTTGCGGCATGTTTTTTTGAGGCAACCCTGTGTTTTCGTGTCGACAAGTGTATAAACTTTAATTTCATATATAATCCAACTAAAAAACACTTAAGTGTGAATAATGAACAATAATATACCGGTTCACCCCTGGCAACCCAAAGGTTACGGCCGACTGAGAGCTGGCAACCATTTTTATTTCTATTTCTCTCACCATTTTCTTTTAAATGACGTTGGATTCACCCAAAAAACATATAGGTGCAATTTTGAAAAAATAAACAATTATAAAATATTTAATTAAACCTTTAAAATTAAATTAAGCGGCCAAATTTTGATGGGCAACCCTGTTGTACTCTATTGTACTAACAATTATTTATACTTATAATATATCTGTAGAGAGGTCAATTCTGTTATAATTCACATAAAATGAGAGGTTTTCTTTTTGAGAAATAAAAAAACAACATAGTTTCCTAGAGCTCTGTAGATGGCGTTGATGTAACTACGATACTTACTTAAATTTTGTCTTCGTGGCCTCAATCGTGTTGCCACAATAATTTCGCCAATGTCAACTTTAAAAACATGTGTCACATCACCATAGAGTAATTTTTTGGCGAGTAAAAACAACAAAAAGAATGTTAAATATAAATACCGTCTTTGTTTATTTACTTTTAAGCTATCTTGGCTTAAACTGATATTTATTTAGACTTTCAAATCAGAACGTTTTTATGTACGTTCCGTTTTACGATATCATTACATCCAAGTGTGAAAAACGGTGTGACGTTCCATTCCTACCAGTAACATAGCAAGTCTGGCGCCATCTATCCTGAGAACAGGGAAGAAGAAAAAAAGAAAAAAAGGAAAACCTCTCATTGTCTAAAAAATATCCCTAAACAGCATATGTCAATCTTCTGTGATTGATTCACAATAATAGGTGTAACTCCTCATAGCTTAGCACTTCGGAGTATTCTGATTATATTTGTTTACTCTTACGTTTAAAAGTTTACATTATAAGTTATTTATAACCTATTAAATAAAAAAAAGAAATCGACATAGAAAAACCAAACTTATACATGAAATAAGCCATCGCGCCGTCGTCGCACGTGAATACTGAATCATGCTATAAGGATTATTTTTGTGTAATGGTTGTGCGGGCAAAAGATAGTCGTGAGTATATGTATGACGAATGCAAAGTTGGTAACTCTGATTGTTTGTTTGCAAGGGCTTATTTTCGGAGATACTGAACCGTTCATAAAAACGCTGTCACAATCTCAAAGCAACACTATTCAGAAGTGCTATAAGTTGTAACCATTGCGCTCAATTTTACAAAGGTTGAAATTTGGCTTACGTGTTGGTTGAGTGAATTCTCGTTAATATTAAGATTTTATATGTAAAGAAATTAGCATTTCTTTCATTAATTTTTAATCAATACTTTTTGCAGTTAGAAGTCTATGACTTATGATGTCATTCGATATGGTGGATGACATTGACATGTTACGAAAAATTATAATAAGATATTTAATTTTCATGTACATTTAATTTATTTGAAAAATGATTTATTTTAATTATATAAAAAGTAAATGGTGAAAGAATAAACTTTAAATGTCGTTTCTTTATTTACAGGTGATAATTCTGTATTTTATTATTTATGTTTTTTTTTGTAATTTGATGCTTGTGACTAAACTAAAAAAAAATTCTTTATTTACAGAGCAACACATACGTTTATTATTTCATCTTATAAAACGACATTCTTGTTTAAAACTGAGCCATGGAGAAACTCCGGTTCCAATTTTCAATATTGCCTGATAGAGATGAAAAATCTAATGTTTGCTGTATAACGACAATATCAACAAGTGACAACACCGTTTATAGAGTTCCAGAGGAGCTACAACCAGTGAGTAATCACAAAGAAATAATTAGAACTAGCGCATACAGCAAAATCAAGAATAGTCTGACAAAGAGATACCAAACTAGAAGAGTTTGGATAACCTTGGATGATGAACTACGTAAAATCTATATGGATGATGACAACAATATACAGTTTGAAGAACAATATCTGGAAGAGTTGGGTCAACAACAAGTTTCCACTGCTGTACAGGAAAAAGAAGCAGGTGTGTCAGAGAGTTTCTTGGAGAAAATAATGAATAATAGACCACAAAATCTGAAGCAAATAACAGACAGATTTGTAATTGAAACGTTTACTAGCAAGAACACAAATGCTGATCAGTGGATTGATATGTTTGAAAAAGAATGTGATCGTTTTGAGGTGTTGGCAGATGAGACAAAGATTGAAATACTGCGACTGTTCCTAGATAAATTTTGCAAAGACTGGTACAGCTCTATGCTTATTAAATTGACATTGAAATCAGAATGGGTAGTATGGAAGAAGAAATTTTGCGAAACTTTTGCAAGGAAGGGTTGGAATCCTGTGACACACGCACTGTCATATAGATACATAGAAGGGTCATTACTAGATTATGCTATAAGAAAAGAAAAACTTCTACTGGAAATGAGACGAAAGATTGATACAGGAACATTAGTTGATCTGATAGCAGCTGGTTTACCAGAGTTTATAATCAATATGATTGACAGAGAATCATTAGATGAAACTATAGATTTGTTCAACGAAATCAATAAATACGAACATATGGTAAATAAAAAGGCGTTTATACCTAAGAAAAGATATGAATTCTCAAGCAGAACATATACAAATACATATAAAAAAGAAGAAAAAAAACCATGCAAGACCTGTGAAAATTTGAATAAAGGCACGCGATACCATCCTGAAGACACATGTTAGTTTAAAAAGGAAAAAGAAAACAGAGAAAAGAATAATATTAAACACGTTAACAACATGAAAATTGAAGCAGAATTAAATGAAACCGATCAAAAAAAACTAGAAGTAACACCATTAATAAAACTCATAAATAAAAGATGTTATTAAAGGAAAGAAAAATCTCGACACTGGCGGGGTTCGAACCCGCGACCTTCGGGTATACGCCCCCGTCGCTCTGCCAACTGAGCTACAGTGTCAGTTGGCATCCAGCGCGAAATTTCTCTATCCTTTGTTTCTTTTTTACACGTTCAAGTAGTGTTTGCGTTTCCTACCTCCGAATTTTAACTAACGACGGGGGCGTATACCCGAAGGTCGCGGGTTCGAACCCCGCCAGTGTCGAGATTTTTCTTTCCTTTAATAACATCTTTTATTTATGAGTAATAATCCCCACATGAGGAATTCATGTCAAAAAACATTAAACCATTAATAAAAGTCAAACTAAAAATAAACGATACTTTAGAAATAGAAGGAATTTATGATTCAGGTTCAAATGTTTCGCTGATTAACTCAAATTTGTTGAAATTAAAAGAAGTCAGAAATGGCTACAATGAAGCTAATTTAATAACAATTAATGGTGTTAAAAAAACAAACGGTTTGACTAATTTAAAGATAAAGATACTTGAATTAGAAGAAAATGTGGATATTTATATAATCGATAATGAAAACTTTAAATACGATTTTTTAATAGGACTAGACTTAATAAAAAAATACAAGCTTATACAAACAGAGGATTTAAAAATAAGTCAGAAAATAGAAAAACAAAATATTGAAATTAAAAAAGAAACAGATATATGTATAAATAATAATACAGATGAAAAGCACAACGACGGAAAACAAATACAAGAATACTTAATAAATTTTAATGAACATTTAAAAGAAGAGGATATTGAAATGAAAACAGAACATTTAAATAAATATGAGAAAAAAGAAATAAATAAACTAATAAATAAATATGATACAGTTTTTGCAAGAAACAAGTATGACATCTGTACAGTCAAAGGCTATGAAGCAAGAATAGATCTGCTTGTGGACACGTACTGTAGCAAAAGACCGTACCGATGCACTATGGAAGATAAAAAAGAAATGGAGGAGCAAATAGGAAAACTTATAGAAAATCAGCTGATAGAAGAGTCTTATAGTCAATTTGCCGCCCCAGTTACAATGGCATTTAAAAAAGAAGACAATAGAAAGTCTAGATTATGCATAGATTTAGTAGTGCCACAAGCGCAACCATTTCCTTTGATCGATGACTTGATAGTGAAGACAAGAAATTGCACCATATTCACAACTGTTGACATAAATTCAGCTTTTTGGTCTATTCCGTTACGCATTGAAGATAGAAGAAAAACCGGATTTGTTACACAAGAAGGACACTACCAATGGACGGTCCTACCATTTGGACTTAAAACTTCTCCAGCTATATTCCAAAGAGTTTTGAGCAATATACTAAGAAAGTACAAACTGACAGACTTTGCAGTTAATTTTATTGATGACATACTAATATTTTCAAAAAGTTTTGATGAGCATATAAAGCATTTAACACAATTGATGGAAGCAATAAAAACAGAAGGATTCAGACTGAAATTTACAAAGTGCAGTTTTGAATCAGATGAAGTCAAGTACCTTGGTCACATAATTCGAAACAACTGTGTAAGACCTTTAAAGGATAATCTTATAGCAATAAAAGAGTTTCCTACACCAAAAACTCAGAAAAATGTAAGACAATTTCTAGGAAAAATCAATTTTTATCATGAATACATACCAAAAAGTGCTATCATACTAGATCCATTACACAACTTACTCAGGAAAGATCAAAAATTCATATGGACTGATGAATGCCAGAGATCATTTGATTATGTAAAGAAGCTTCTGTGCTCACATCCGGTTTTAGAGATTTACGATAAAGACTTACTTATAAATATTTATACGGATGCATCTATAGAGGGAGTTGGAGCAATTTTAAAACAAACACAAGCAGATGGAAAAGAAAAAACGGTAGCATATTTTTCAAAAAAATTGAATACATGTCAAAAGAAGAAGAAAGCTATATATTTAGAATGTTTAGCCATAAAAGAAGCTGTTAAATACTGGCAATACTGGTTAATAGGTAAACAATTTACAGTATACTCAGACCACAAACCTCTTGAAAATATGAACATCAAATCAAGAACAGATGAAGAATTAGGAGATTTGACATATTACCTATCACAATTTGATTTCAATATAAAATATGCACCTGGAAAACAAAATGTAGAAGCAGATTGCTTAAGTAGGAATCCTGTGTTAGAGCCAGATGAAAACAAGGAAGAAATTTTGAAAGTTGTAAATTTAATAAATCTACAAGATATAATAAGAGATCAACAAGATAATAATGATATACAGCAAAATAAAAATAAACTAATTGAAAAACAAGGAATTTTCCACAAAATAGAGAAGAACAAGGAAAAAATTATACTATCAGAAGAAATGAGCATGAAATTAATAAAAAAAGTACATGAAAACTTATGCCACATAGGTATGGGGCAAATGCAAAAGACTATTGGATCCTTCTATTCGGCAAAAAACTTAACAAATAACATAAGAAAAATATGCAGAAGGTGTGAAACGTGTATAAAGAATAAAACAAGAGGATTAAATAAATGTGGATTTATGTCACATCTAGGTCCAGCCAAGAGACCATTTGAAATAGTATCTATAGACACAATTGGAGGATTCGGAGGTTCTAGATCAACGAAGAGATATTTACATTTATGAGTAGATCACTTCACTAGATACGCTTTATCTTAACATCAAAAACGCAAAACGCTTCTGATTTTATAAGACTTATTTCGAAAATAACAGAAAAGGAAGATATTAAATTACTGCTAACAGACCAATATCCAGGTATAAATTCTAAGGAATTTAAAGATTTTTTGAAAAAAGAACAAATAACTATGGTGTTTACAGCAGTTAATGCGCCATTCTCAAATGGATTAAATGAGAGACTGAACCAGACTATAGTCAATAAAATAAGGTGTAAGATTAATGAAAAAGGAGTAAAGAAGGCCTGGACGACAATAGCACAAGAATGTGTTAGTAAGTATAATGAAACTTGTCACACAGTTACTGGATTTTCACCGAAATATCTTTTGTATGGAACTGATGTATCGATATTGCCAAATGAGCTGAAACAACAAAAATTATATAGTGACTGGATGGAAGACAGAAACATAGCATTAAGAAATACAATTATTTCGCATGATTACAATAAAAAAAATGTAGAAAAGAAAATGACAGATTGGCGATTTGAAGTGGGAGATATGGTTTATGTGGAAAATGGAAATAAATTAAATAGAAGAAAACTTGAAGAATTAAGAATTGGACCATATAGGATAATAGAAAAGAAATCGAGTACAATATTCAAGATTGATACTGGACATAGGAAGGAGGAATCAAATCTGTTCCATATAACAAAACTAATTCCAGTTAACTTTTTTGAGGACGATGATTCTATAGCCAGGGATTAAGTTATGAAGAAAATTTCCCTGAAAATTTTCTTTCCTTAGGGGGGAGATGTAATTTGGCTTACGTGTTGGTTGAGTGAATTCTCGTTAATATTAAGATTTTATATGTAAAGAAATTAGCATTTCTTTCATTAATTTTTAATAAATACTTTTTGCAGTTAGAAGTCTATGACTTATGATGTCATTCGATATGGTGGATGACATTGACATGTTACGAAAAATTATAATAAGATATTTAATTTTCATGTACATTTAATTTATTTGAAAAATGATTTATTTTAATTATATAAAAAGTAAATGGTGAAAGAATAAACTTTAAATGTCGTTTCTTTATTTACAGGTGATAATTCTGTATTTTATTATTTATGTTTTTTTTGTAATTTGATGCTTGTGACTAAACTAAAAAAAAATAATTCTTTATTTACAGAGCAACACATACGTTTATTATTTCATCTTATATATATTTAAAATAGACGTGAGCAAAGTGCTAGCGGAAAGTAGGCCGCTGTGGCAGCAGTTAATTGTACTTTGTACGGTGATGGACCGTACACTGCCTCTACCATAGATGTACTTAGTACATCTGTGGCCTCTACCATATAAAGTGTTTGACTACAGCAACGCTGACCGCGGCACCACCCGCACTCAGCAAGGCCCGGCCTGGTATGGACGAGTTACATATGTCGTAGGATGATTTGATGTTTAGGTTTTTTGCAAAAAACCTAGGGATTTTGCAAAAATCCGGATAATTAGACAACGGTTATAATATTTTCTAATCTTACTAGGTTTTTTGCAAAAAAACTAGTTGGTTTAGTATGACTCCGAAACGAAATAACAGTTTTTATGAATACTGTACACTGATTGGTCGATTGCAGTGCCCCATAAACACGTCATCTCTGATTGGTTGTTAATTAAGACGTACTTACTTCATTGTTCCTACCTAAATTTAATTTGATTGTTATTTTAATTTTAGTTACAAAAAGTTCTTAAGTATAAAAATTGTATTGTCATTTCCCTTTATAACTCTAGCTATAATACCTCAATACTACAATTTAAAACGTACTTACTTTATTGTTCCTACCTATATTGAAGACGTCCGTGGCCAAGTGGATAGGTGACTAGCTTTTCAGTCTGGAGGTTGCGGGTTTGATCCCCGCTGAGAGCAACATTTATGTGATGAGCATATGTGTATTATATTATATTAATATATCGCTGAGTTAGTATCCCATAGTACAAGTGTTACTTGTTTGGGGTAACTTAATCTGTGTATAATATGTCCGAACGTGATTGTAATTTTACTCCAACAAAAGAATGAAAAAATATATTTAATTCCTAGTATCAAATAAGTATTGTCATTTCTTACCCTTTATAACTCTAGCTATAATATCTCAATACCAGAATGACGAACCAATCAGAATAAGTGTAGGCGAGCAATCAGAAATCAGCCAATCAGCAAAAAAGAAGTACAATCTTACTAAATCAACTAGTTATTTTACAAAAAACCTAGTGAGATTAGAAAATATTATAACCGTTGTCTAATTATCCGGATTTTTGCGTTTTTAGCAAAAAACCTAAACATCAAATCATCCTACGACATATACAATATTGCGCGGACCGAGTGAAATGTGACGCGCACAAATAGCGCCAGAATTATTATTGTTCCCAATCCATGCGAGTGCGACATGTAGTGGAGTGTCTGGGGCGTTAAAAACATGAAAACCTCGGAGTTCTTTTACATTTAATGAAATTTTATAATTCAAAGTGGAATGTTCAGCTTATGATATATACAAAAAAGTTTACCAATTGAAGAGTTGTGATCTCGGTAAGAAAACAAATAATGAAATAATTCAAATTTTAAAAGGTTTAATACCTCATTCATAAGTTCATCTATACTTATAATAAATCTGTAGAGAGGTCAATTCTGTACATGAAATATATTTTCAAAATAACCATCAGGTGGTGATTAGGGATCGATACTGATGCCAAAAATGCAATCAGTAAAATTTTTGTCTGTCTGTCTGTCTGTCTGTCTGTCTGTCTGTCTGTCTGTCTGTCTGTCTGTCGGTTTGTATGTTCCTTATGGAAACAAAAACTACTGGACGGATTTTAACGAAACTTGGTACAATTATTTTTCATACACCTGCGGAAGTTTTTGTATACTTTCCAGCTGAGTAGTAAAGGGGAATTTTGGGAAATTTTGGGAAAACAGGAGAAGTTACTCCATTTTTTAAGCTTTCGTCGCGTGTGCAGCCTCAATGGTTAAACTTACATAGAAATCATGTGTGACGGAAATATTCTTCATAAAATTAGCTAAAAAAAAATCCAGAGCAGTTTATGTCTATCTTTTACGGTTGACTCACAATAACACGTGTAATTCCTGATAGCTTGACAGTTCGGATCATTCTGATTATATTTGTTTACTCTTACGTTTGTAAACCTCTCACTCATCCCTAATTTAAAAAAGATAACATTATTACCTATTCAATAAAGAAAGAATCATAGAAATCGGTAGACAAACAACAAAATTATACATAAAATAAGCCATCGCGCCCGTGATCAAAACCAAATCTTTACTAATTTACATATAACATACTAGATGGCGCCAGTAGTTGCATCCTACATAACGTAATGATTTATTTTTTAGATTTTTAGTTTTATTCCAAAATTTGCTATTAAACGGAAATACTGAACCGTTCATTAAAGCGCATTCAAAATCACCAAACTACACTGTTTAGGGAGGGCTATAAATTGAATAAATTGAAAACATTGCGCTGAATTTCACAATGCTTGAGCAGTGACTGAAGAAAGAAACCTCAGATATTTAAAAAAACAACGCTACCCGTGCGAAGCTGGGACGATCCACTAGTAACATAATATAAGGCTGTAGAACATTTTTCTACATCAAAATAAGTTTAATTTAGATATTTATATATAGATAGTGGATCGTCCCAGCTTCGCACGGGTAGCGTTGTTTTTTTAAATATCTGAGGTTTCTTTCTTCAGTCACTGCTCAAGCATTGTGAAATTTGGCGCAATGTTTTCAATTTATTAAATTTATAGCACTCCCTTAACAGTTTAGTTTGGTGATTTTGAATACGCTTTAATGAAAGGTTCAGTATTTCCGTTTAATAGCAAATTTTGGAATAAAACGCCATGAAGTATTTATAACAATCTAAAAAATAAATCATTACGTTATGTAGGTAGAGGACCTTCCACGCGGCTCTGAACACCAGGCTCGGCACGCGCGGGACAGGCGTCGGGGTTTCCCCCATGGGCCAGCTTCGTCTCGGGGGGGAACGTCCCCCCCGGTCTTTGGGCACCTCCCCAGGCGATATAGGGGAGGGGTGGCTATCCCTATTGGGGATTAGCCACTAAGGAGGGTGAGGGAGGGTGAGGATGCGTGTCACGCACCTCACCCTCGGAACCGATGTCGGGGCAGGAGGTGGAAGGGGCGGTCCCCGGGGTCGCGTGTTTTGCGACTCCGGGGAGCGCGCGAGTTCCCGAGGCAGCGGTCGTCCGTCGGGCGGTCGTGCGTGTAGCGGGGCGATTCCGCGGAGGTGCTCGTGGCGGCAGTTGTCCGCCCGGTCGAACAGACGACGGGTCAACCCCACCACGAATTCCTCCACGGTCTCGACCCGGAGATCCCGGTGGATCGTGCTATTACGCACGTACCGCCCGGCTTTCACAAATTGGCGGAGCACCGTGTTTTGAACCCTCTGCAAGCGTAGCTTGTTCTGGGCTGAGAGTAGGCCATACCAGGCCGGCGCCGCGTACGTCAGGCGGGAGCGTATATACATTTTGTATATACGCAGTTTGGCTCGTAGTGGCAGGCTGGAGTCGAGCACCGGCCGCAAGACCGACCGGGCCCCGAGGGCTCTATGGCGGACATGGTCCACCATAGACCCCATACGGAGGTTGCGGTCGATCTTGCAGCCCAGGTACTTGACCGAGGTCTGCCACTCGATGCTCTCGCCGCCTAAAGTAAGCGGCGCGAGACCGGTCGGCCGTCTCACCCTGGTGATCAGGGCGGCCGTCTTCCCGACGTTGACGGCCGTCCTCCACCGACCAAGCCAAGCCGGCAGAAGGTCCAGGACACGTTGCATCTTGGCAACCGCTACCCGGGGCCGACGAGAGGAGGCGAAGAAGGCGCTGTCGTCGGCGTAGAGCGCCAGCGTAACGTCCTCCTCACCCTCGTATAGGGTGTTACCCTCGAGGGTGGGGATGTCGTTGGTGTACAGCGCGTACAGCAGTGGAGAGACACAGCTCCCCTGGGGAGTTCCCGCACGGATCGGCTTCACCTCGGACCGGGCGTCCTCCACCGACACATAGAAGGACCTCCCCTCCAAAAAGGAGGCGATGATTCTCACATATGCCGGCGGCACCCCCGCCTCCAAGAGTTTGAACAGGGCCCCGCTATGCCACACACGGTCGAACGCTCTTTCTATGTCAAGAAAGACGGCGACCGTGTAGCGTCCCCTGTTCATCTCGGAGGAGAGGTGTTCGACTACCCTCACGAGCTGGAGCGTCGTACTATGGCTGTCGCGAAAGCCGTGTTGTTCGTCCCGCAGCTGAATGTGGGGACGAAGGCGTCGCAACAGCAGACGCTCAAACAGCTTCGCGATGTGCGGCAGCAGAGTGATGGGTCGATACCCGCTCGGCTGCCGCCGGTCCTTACCCTCCTTCGGTAAGACAATAATCTTACCGGTCTTCCAGGAGGGTGGGAATCGGCCCGTGCGAAATATCCCGTTAAAGAGCCTCGTCATGGCGACGAGGGCTCTACGGGGGAGCTGTACTAGGGCCTCGACGGGAATCCCGTCGGGGCCGGGAGCCTTCCGCCTGTTAAGGCTATTGACCAACTTCCGGACCTCCGAGGGGGAGATGAAATCATCCCCCCTGATCGGAGGTATCCGGTCGTCGGCCAAAAACTGCTGTACCCGCCGTTCAACGAGGCTGTTGTGCTCTTCGTCGACGACAGGGTTAGGCGAGAATTGACTCTCGAAATGATCCGCCAATATCGCGGCTCGGTCCGACGCTGAGTAGCAGCGTTTGCCACCCCGGTCGAAGATGGGACAGACCGGGGCCGGAGCCCGGCTGAGCTTAGAGTTCAGCCGGTAGAGGGTGGCGTCGTCCTCAGAGGCTTTCTCGATGAGGTTTTCCCACGACCACCCTCGGAACTCCGTTATCGCGTCCTTGATAAAGGACGTGATAGCATTCAGCTGCCTCTTCAGCGCCGGACAGCGAGAACGCGACCATTGGCGGCGCAGCTCCCGCTTGTCGCGTAACTTCCGCCGGAGATGCTCCGGCAGGAGGTGACGACTCGCGAGAGCCGGCTGAGGCCGGGCTATTGTTGCGCCATCCTTGGCCGACGCGATGGCCGAAGCTAAAGCCTCGGCCAGCTCGTCGACGTCGGTGGCGCACGATATCCCCCCCGTTGGGTGGAACTCCTCCATTTTGGAGGAGTATGCACCCCAGTCAATCTTGACCCGGGGAGGAAGGGGATGCCGGAAATCAGCGTTCATTCCGAGAGCCAGAAGAACGGGGAGGTGCTGCGTGTCGGCGTCATACAGCACCTCGATCGCCGTCGGGCATGTTATCCCCGACAGCAGAGCTATGTCCAGGACATCAGGAAGATGATTCGGGTTGGCCGGGTAGTGCGTCGGGGTGCAGGGGGCAATGACCGTATAGTCGTTGTCCTCCGCATCCCTCAGCAGTCCCCGCCCAGCCGAATTGTAGGTGGCCGAATTCCACTGCGGATGCTTGGCGTTGAAATCGCCTAACACCACAGTGGCGGTCCGGCCATCCACCATGTTCCGGATGTCCTGGGGATAGAAGGGGCAATCAGGCGGTTTGTAGGCGGCGTACACCTTGAGCTCCATGTCGGCCGCCCTCAACAGTATTCCGATAGATCGGACACTGCTAAAGGCTGGCTGTCCCAACTCTTCATGCACCAGGTCTCTCCTTACGAGTACTGCGGTACCTCGGTACGCAATACCCCTCGGGGAGACCTCGTCCCTACGGTACACGAAGAAGTTGGGTACGCGGAGCTCCTCGCTATGTCTCAGCTTGGTTTCCCCCAGGAGCACGATGTGGACGTCATGCTCCTGGACCAAAGTGCGGAGACTTAGGATGTGGCCCCTGATACCGCCGGGATTCCAATACACAATGCGTAGAGATGTACTACCCATCGTGTACCGGATCCATGGCCTCCATTAGAATGTGCAAGGCCCTTCGCAGGGCCTGCACTGGGCTTCTACCCATCAGCGTCGCCTCTAGGGCCTCCTTAATTACTTCGATCATTCGAAGTAATGTGGAGGCCATTTGGGGCGACACCGATGCGGCAGGGACGGAGGGTGCTGGGCCTGTTGGTCCAACGTCCGTCCCTGATGGAGCAGGGGCTGCCACCTTGACCGTCGCAACCGCTTCTGGCTGCTGTGCCGTCGGGGGGGGTGGTGGTGGAGCCGTAGGGGCGGCGGGCCCCTTACGGTTCCGCCTTCTGCGCCTCGCGGGGGGTTTATTTCGGGCTGAGGGCCCGTTTGCCTCCGCCATCAGTCCCGAGGCGCCCGCGACTACAGGCACCTCATTCCTGGCTGGGGGAGGGGGGATTGGGACCGCTGGACGAGGGACGGGGATTTTTTCCCGTCCCTCGGGCTTCCCCTTCGGTCGCGGAGGCGGGACGGGCGGGGCGGTTTTAGTGCCCGCCCTTCTCGCCTCGCGGAGGAAGGCCTTACAGCGGCGATCATTCGCTGTATGGCCCTCGCCGCAGTTCGCGCAGGAGGGGGCGTCCTCCTTGGGGCGCGGACAGTCACCGGCAGGGTGACCAAGCCCGCACCTCACGCACCTGATGGGCCTGTGGCAGTTAATGGAGGAGTGACCGAAGGCCTGGCAGCGATGACACTGCGCAGGCCCCCCGCGACTCCTCCAGGCCTCAACAGCTACGCCCGGCATGCACAGGAGCTCCTTGATTGCAAAGAGCTCCCTCAGCCTGTCCGGGAGGATTCGGCCCTCAAGCTGCGCGAAGAACAGGCAGCCGGGGCGGTCCCTACGGGGGGGAATGGGGCGCACAAGCGCCGTCGGAAATCCGATCTCCGACAGCGCCTGGGCGATCGCCTCGGGGGGTGTGTCCCGAGGGAGCCCGCGAATTCCCACCTTGTGGGGGCGGTCCTCGACGAGGGAGTAACAGTACCAAGATATGGTACTGTTCGCCTTCGCGGCCTCGTCGAGGTACCGCACGATTTCGCGGTACTCCTCCGGAGACCGGGGGGTGAAGCGCACCCCCTTACCGAAGGGGCGCGCGTTGGGAGCGTGACCAAGCCTGGTCTTCAGTGCCGCGAAATGTCGCGTCCACTCGGGGAGGCAGTCCACCACGATACGCGGGGGGCGGTGGGTCGCGGCGACAACCCACTTTTGGCGGCGGTCGCGGCGGTCGCGGTTGGCGAGACAACTCTTTTAGCAGCCTCCGCATACGAGGCAGTCGCCGTGCGGGGCTGAATTCGCGTCCCAGAAGCCGAAGTCACCGACGAGGGCGACAGACGTCGAGGGGAGGGGATAGGGGGCAGGAAGGGAGAGTCAGGGCTCGAGCCGGCGCCCGAGCTCATAACTCCAACCGACATGGGAGACGGGGTTCGGTCTTCTAACGGAGAGGCCGAAGCCGGTCGCTTACCCCCCTGGGGGGGTAAGGGGGAAGTGGGAGGATGTGGGAGAAGGGAGGAGCCGACTCCCGGAAGATCTAAAGGCTGATGAGGTGCGGCCACCGGCGAAGCCGGTGGTTCCGCGAAGGATCTCGAGGTATAGGCGGTTTTAGGGCGCGGCCACATAGGCGGGCCCTCGCCCTCACCAGCAAAACTCGCGGGGGACGACTGTCCCGACGACGGTTCCGCTGAGGGTGGCCCTGCCACCAGCCTCTTCTCTTTGGTGAGTGGGTCCGTATACACCATGATCTTCATGGGCTTAACCCTTGACTTCTTACTAATTTTTCGCGGCGTCGGTGGGGCCATCTCTCAGCGAGATATGGGCGAGCGAAGATTCGCTGCCCACACCTTCCGCGCGACGGCCGCGCGCGCGCGTGATAACCGATAACAGATAACAGATAAGCGCGCCTTGGAATGCGGCGTGACTCACCGCGACGAGTTGAGTCGACGCGGCGAGCGGCGCGCCTGCGGGGCGCGGGGGACGCGGGAGCGCGTGATGCGCACGCGGGCGCGGTAAATACGAGCACTGCAATCCACTCTTCGGAAGGTCCTCCTCTTCTTCCTCCGAAAACAAGCCGCACTGTCGTAATTGTCAATATTGCGTCTCACAAAGTCACCACCACCACCACTATGCGTGACGTATATATCGAAAGAATATTGAAATTGAAATTGCATAAATGCGAAAATCAAATGAAACTACTGGCGCCATATAGTATGTTATATGTAAATTAGTAAAGATTTGGGATTCGATCACGGGCGCGATGGCTTATTTTATGTATAATTTTGGTGTTTGTCTACCGATTTCTATGATTCTTTTTTTATTGAATAGGTAATAATGTTACCTTTTTTAAATTAGGGATGAGTGAGAGGTTTACAAACGTAAGAGTAAACAAATATAATCAGGATGTTCCAAACTGCTAAGCTATCAGGTATTACACGTGTTATTGTGAGTCAACCGTAAAAGATAGACATAAACTGTTGAGGATTTTTTTTTAGATAATTTTATGAAGAATATTTCCGCCACACATGATTTCTATGTAAGTTTAACCATTAAGGCTGCACACGCAACGGAAGCTTAAAAAATGGAGTAACTTTTCCCGTTTTACCCAAATTTCCCAAAATTCCCCTTTACTTCTCTGCTGTAAAGTATACAAAAACCTGCGCAGGAGTATGAAGAATAATTGTACCAAGTTTCGTTAAAATCCGTCGAGTAGTTTTTGTTTCCATAAGGAACATACAAACCGACAGACAGACAGACAGACAAAAATTTTACTGATTGCATTTTTGGCATCAGTATCGATCCCTAATCACCACCTGATAGTTATTTTGAAAATTTATTTCATGTACAGAATTGACCTCTCTACAGATTTATTATAAGTATAGATAGTAGTTAGGAGAAAGATGCAAATGAAGATAATGAAAGAAAAAAACCTTTTTTTTTCTTTATTTAAACGATATTGTTTTCTATATAAAAAATTCTTTCAACTTCACTTATTTCAATGATTGGCGGAATAGTGAAACAAGTATTTTCGCTACTCTTTAGACATGCTACACTGCAGTATAAACTAGGTTTGTAACGGGAATTCACCTCCGCCTCCGTTACTGCGGAAGCTCCGCAAGAAATCATACCTCCGCATCCGCCTCTGCCTCTGTTAAATACATGCGGAGTTATATTTACGTTAATCGGTACAAAAACGCGCGGTCCTTCAAAAAGTGTCTGGAAGGTGACACAGCCGCCAAACTCTTGTTTGTCAAATGTAATTTGCCTCTTCTTAATTTTGAATACTAGTTGATTAAATAAGTAATTAAACCGTACTATGAATGTATGTACTTATTTCTAAAGATACATTGCTTTACTAAGCTAATGTCTCTCTCTCTCTCTCTCTCTCCCAATGTCAAAGTGGTGTGATCAAATACCTGTGTGAGGGATCAATCATAGAGGTATTTGATCCCTCATACAGGTTAAGACAACTAAACCCTTGGATGACTGCCGGTGCCGACTAATGTTCCTTGCCTGTATGCAGTTAGCTTATTTCTCTTGCTTGTTCTTTCTCTTCAACGTTTTTATTTTTAGGTGTTCAAACGCTACATCAGCTGTAGGAGGTAATGATGACAGAAAACACTTCTTTTTTGGATGCTCCTTTCGAAAAGAATCGGGTCATTATGACATGATACGCTCCAACATTGTAAGCAAATATTATTTTATTATTATTATTCAACGTAAAGATACAAAAAAATATTATATTTGAATTAAAATTACATGCTTGTATATAATTATTTTATAGTTTTTGTATAAATAAAAAAAAAACAAAAGCACATTTTTTTTTGGAAAACTTTATACTTTTAATAGTAGGTATGTAGAAGAAATCCCCTCTTCAACCATTTAAATTTATTCACTGTAACAGAAGTCTGAGGTTAAAACCCCCAGACACTCCACTAATGAGTATATATTTTACAAGCAGTTAGAATACGTGCGGTTAAAATGATCGTTATCTGTGGAGAGTACATCTCCAGGTCAGTCTCCAAGACTGTGTCCAGAGCTAACCTACCGTCAGCACGTACGACACGAACCGACCGACCGTCAGTTCGCTCGCTCTGCTCATAGCTGTACTGACCATTGTTCGATTCGCTTTGGTACAATCTCGATTTTCAAAAAACTGTACATTAAAATCGGCAATTCTAACAAGATTGCTCCCATAGTCTTTTTTTTCTCCACTAACAGGGCTTTAAAATTATATAAAATCCAACCAAAAACATTCTGTAAAAAACTAGCCAAGTCTCGATAAAGCTGCTTGTTTATCTCTAAAAAGTAATGAAATCTCTAAAATAAGTGGAGGCAAGTCTAAGGTTCCTTACTGCGATTTATTTATTATTATAGTGAATTTTACGTGACTTGACCTGACCGTTGACTTGTAATTAGTAGATTTTAGATTATGATTAAAGTTTAAGGGAAACATAGAAATTATCACCAGAGTTCTTACAACTAAAAATAAAGATAGATTAGAATCACAAAAATTGTGAAGTGGACTCTACATAATCGGCAAGAAGTTTAGAAGATTTGAATAAATCTGCAAATAACTTAGTAAATAAACTTGTACATACTGAACATGTTAAGAAGAATGTTCAACGGTCACGTAAATGTGTGATGGTGAAATGGATTTCAAGTGTGTGATTACGAATTTCTAGGTGACGAAAATTTCAGCGTTTCAATCCTATCCTGAGGTTCTCGAATGCAAATGCGGCGAAACGGTTCCAGAAAAGGATGTGGCAGTGCTTGCTTCGCGCTCGACTTGGCCGGGGCACTGCCGTGCCCCCAGATGATTAAACTTGATTGAGAGACATTCAACATGGGGACCAAAATGCCCATCCTCCTTTAGCTGCGCTGTACTACTATTACCAAAAGCGTATTAACCCTTAACTACCTGACTGGAGTCTGTCAGACTCCGGTGACCCTTTTTTTTGTAATTACTCATTGTGTACGCGTCTTAGGTTGCTATGCGCCTCTGTACCTTCCCCCCTCTACCGGCAGTGTTGCTCCTGTGCTCGTCGCGGTTGAACGCGCGCTGATATGCATTTTGGTGAGTATTAAACTTTTTTCGGAGTCTGAGAGACTCCAGGTAGGTAATTATGTTATTTTTTACGTCATTTATTTTTTTATTGTTTCAGTGAAATATGGCATTGAACGACGATATTATTGAGCGTTGGTTAGAGGAAGAGGTTTCTGATCAAGAAGAGGCATTAGATTTTTTATGTAGTGACGAAGATATAAGCTATCTTTGGTTTTACTACAAATATTACCATTACATCTTTTGTACCGAAGCAAAATAAAGCGGTTGTCTTAGTCTCAAGCATGCATCATACACCAGAAGTTGACCAGAACACCAAGAAACCAGAAATTATATTATTCTACAATAAAACAAAAAATTGGGGTTGATTTATTAGATCAAAGGTGCTCCAACTATTCAACGGGTCGTCGAACACGCCGCTGGCCACTGGCTATATTTTACAGACTGTTGGATATATCAGCGTCCAACTCATACCTGGTGTACTTATCCATGCGTCATCAAAAGCCCGAGAGTAGGTTTAAATTTATGAAAAACCTTGCAAATCAGCTCACGAGACCACACATGGAACGCAGAGAAAAAATCTCGACCCTCCAGCGGGATATAAGAAGTTCCCTTCGTCGAGTGCTCCAGCTTGATCCAGATACAGTTTCAGGAGCAGCTGGAAGTAGTTCTGATCAACCAGAAAGGTTATCAATTCGCAAGTATTGCTCTCAATGCGACCCCAAAAAGAAACGCAAGACCCAGTACTTGTGTGTCTTATGTAAAAAGCCTATATGCCTAGGGTGTTCACGAATGATGTGCGGAATTTGCCAAGAAAAATTGTGAAGTCTAAGGCTTGCAATTTTTTTTTAAATGTTAATTTTTTGATTCTTCTTTTCATTATTTTTCTTTGTTGATTGTTCAAATTTTATATACCAATGATTAAAAGTTCCTAATGTTCGTATTTTTTTTATAATTGCTCTGATTCTACGTAAGAGGTAAATTTTAAGTTTTTTTCAATGTTCGAAGTGATTTTATTTTATTTCATAAATAATGTTGATTTTGCATGTTTCTTTATTTTGTACGGTAATAAAAACATAAATGATTATATCATGCATTTTACTTTTAACCTTTAAAGCTCAAATTATTTTTTTAGAAATTTTTAAAGTCGGGAGTCTGAGATACTCCAGGTAGGTAGTTATGTGACTAAAATAGAAGGTAGGTAGCTAAGGGTTAAGAAAAGGAAATATGGCAGAGATTAAAAGCGAGAAAATATCCTATTAATATTATAAATGTGAAAGTTTAGATGTTTGAGGCGAAATGGCTCCTCAAGTACATTATGTATGTGTATGAAATTTGGCATAGGATACTTTTCATCCCGCCTGATTGTGATTGAACTCAGAGTACCGGAAAAACGCCTTAAGATTGGCATAAGCAAATTTACAGTACGAAGTCTGTCAAAAAATAATAATAAAAAAGTTTATATTTCAAAATAAGGTTAAAAACTATCATTTTTTGAATGTCAAAATTTTTAAAGTTACTCATAATGTCGGGTCAGCTAGTGGTAAAATAAAGGTTGTTGGTGATGGGTTTCCAACCGCATCGCCCAAAAATCCATTAAAGAAGCCCCAATATACTTAGTCGCCTCTTACGTACACCCACTGGAAGAAACGGTGTAGTGCGATTCTAAGCCGACACTACGCAGTTTCACTAAATTTAGCTGTTAATAACGTATTTTGTGCAGTTTTGATAAAAAAAAAATTATATTTATTGGGTAATAATATTTAAGTCATGTTTGAGGCCCGTAGCTTCTGATACTAGGCTAATCCGGCACAGATCTATATAATCCCAGTGGGTTATTAAGAGCATTCGCAACAAGGCCTCAGAGGCCACTCACATTCGTGAGTGCTCACATAGCATTCGTAACGCACAGATATAACTACATAATACCTACATCAAAAGGAAGACATCGTAGAGTATTGTCAGCCGACACTACCAAGTAATATGTAATATGAATAATAAAACAACAGTTGGTAACATCACGTTTATTTTAACATCCCGATTCTCCGACTCAAATATTTAACGGAAAATCTCAGTCCAGTTAGTAAACGTTTGAGAACTGCCCGTCGCATGCCCCTTGATTGAAGATTTTACGATTATATATACATTATATATTAATAGGAGCGACACATGGCAACAAAATGTTAAGTTCTTTGTATCAGCTGATGGTTACCAGCAACGTCAACAACTCGTCAGTCCATTATGTGAGAAAGCTATCGAAGATGCATCGTTCTCATACTACAAAACATTTTGCAAATCTTGGCAATTTGAGTTATCCCAGATTACGGAAATTCAAATTGATTCTCCAAGCAAGCATCTCCAAGATTGACAAGATGTTAGTTATTTTTAAGTGCTTTTGATAATGTTTTTTAATGACTGATTGATTTTATTTAAAAAGTAATTGCTTGGCTCTGCATATAACGGTCAGCGCTTGGATGTCTTCATATACTACAATCATAACTATTACTACTTTACGCCTCCAAATGGTTGAGATTCCATTCAACATCAGTGGGACACCAATGCCGCAATAAGTCCTTGGCATACTTTGACAACTTAATTTATACTATTTACAATATCTACCAATAAACATTTTCATAGCTTTCAGTATACTTAAATATATTATATACACAAGGAATTCTTTGGATACTTTTATGATCTTTAATAAAATATAAAGTTGCTATCAACATGGCCAAAAGTGGTTTTGTTCTAACATAATGACTGCCCAAAACACTTCTTCTTACCTCCCATACTAATTTTTGGAAGTTTGAGGAATACATAGTCAAATAAATGAGGTTGGTGATGGGTTTCCAGCCACATCGCCCAACAATAACTAAAAAAGCCCCTATACCTTTAGTTGCCTTACAAGAAAAATGGTTAGTTCTATTTCAAACTGTGGTGTGAAGAAAAAGTTTCACCAATTTCTAATATTAGCACTAAATCATATAAACTAATTCCTGGAAATTTAAAAGCATGCCTCAGCTGATGTGTCATTACGGTTTTTATATCTGTATGAATACTGGATGAGGTATCGGCTTTGATGCTTTACGATCTAGAACCACTCTGTTCCTCATAAGTTTCAGACTGTTTTCCGACACTTTTGTGCAGCCTTTTATGATCAGACCTTCCAAATGTGGACAATGTAGAGCCAAAGACCTGAAAATGTATTAATATGTCGTTAGAGCAATTGTATATATATGCACCAACTCATACGTAAGTATGAAACCAATCCATCTATAGAAAACCAACATGAATCTGCAAGTCTGTATACATGTTGATTATATGAGTGTAACAAATGAATTTAATTATAATTAATTGCTATAATTACAGAAATGGTCCACAGGGAGGCCCTTCTATTAGAATCATTGGAAATTAAGGGGCATACTCAAAATAAGTATCTATGAAAGACACATCAAAGTTATTTAGCTGTGGAAATATCATTATTCCGCATTGCTGGGGAAATCTCAACAACACATTTAAAAGTAAAATGTTCCTAGTACTGCAGTCTCTTTTTTACCAGAGATATTGCTTATTTGGTGGTTTATAATAATTCGGTATGCAAAGTTTTACAAAAGTGATGCTGATTACAAAACCATTTCGAGATATTAGGTTTTTAAACAATATTTTCTTGAAATCAAATCAAATAAAGCTAAGATGACTGTTATTTTATCAAAAAACCGTAACAGAGATTGACCTTCAATGTTATTTCAAAGACATTAGTTTTGCAGTTTATTAATAAAATATCGAAAATCATAGGTCTGTTTAGAATAATATCGTAATATTCGTAATGATTTCATTTGAGATCACAAATTCGTGAAAAGTTTTGGAATCAGCAACATTTTTATCAAACAGTTTACTTCATTTACATTTCGCTGCGTGTTTTTTTTCAATCGATGATGTCATTAAGAACAAAAGTTGAACAATCTTTAAAAAATCATAACTTTATAATTTGTCATTTTAAATGAAAAATATTCAAATTATCCTTTAATTTTCGCGTTTGCTATTGAATAAAAATATTTAATAAATACAAAAAAAAAACTTTGCATACCGAATTGTTCATTCACAAAATAGAAAAGTAAATTTGATGTTCTATATTATATTGAAAATTCTGATCTTGTTTAGTTGTCTGACAAAAGCAGTGCTTTACAAACTTCATTGTCACATTTTATCATTTTGTTTATTAAAGTTCAAATGGTCTGTCCCGGCTTAGCATGGATGTTACTTTTGAAGGTGTTGCTTACCACCCACCCATGGGTGAAACAATTTAGATCAACCATAAAACAAATCTTTCCTCTCAACTGAACTTAAACCTTCACACCATATATCCCCAATAAGGTTGGCAGAGGTACTAATACTTCTGAGCATCAAATTACATAGTAACCTGTGTTCAGAGTACCCACATTTTGCTTGGACTGTGTGTTCAAGTGATAGAGAGCAGGTCTATCGCCGTTTTATACAAATATACAGTCACCTGACTGAGTATAACTTAGCCATGTGGGTCTCCTCAAAATGTTTTCCCTTGCGGTTAGCAAGCATGATAAATGAATCACACACATGACTTTAGAAAAAACAAATTAGTGTAGGCCTGATCTGGGATTTGGACCCACACCTGTCTGTATGATAGGCAGTATTCTATCCACTGAGCTATAACGGTTGTTTTTATTTTACAGTATCTTTCCTCTTCATTGCATTATAAAAATTGCTTACGAAATCTATTCCCTCTCCTGGTTTTAAGCTAGTTAAACACACTTTTTTTGTAAAATTGTTTCAGCCATTCATGAGTTATAAATAAAGTAACTAAGACTACTCTATTTATATTTTATATTTATAAGATGTACATACTTGATTCCCTTATCTGTTATGTCTGAGCATCCCCCCAGGTTCAGGAACCGCAGCAGGACTGAAAACTTGGCTATGGACTGCAAGCATTTATCTGTAACTTGTTTATTGCCTTCCAAATTCAATGTTTTAATAGTTTTAAACTTCTTAATGAATATTTGTATACAACTTTCTGATAAGGAAGCACAGTATGATAAATCTGCTTCTTCTATTTTATTTTGATGTAAAGCAAAAGCTTCCATAGCTCCTGTGGTCAGCCAGGGGCATTGAGATAATTTGATAATTTTCAAGTCCAAACAATATAGTATAACGGGCTGAAGACACTTGGCTGTGAGGTTTCTGCATTGACTTAGATTCAAGTTTATGAGGTCTGCGTTATTTCTGAAGATTGGTATAACATCGGAATCCGTTATCGTTTGACATTTGCTTAAATTAATCACATTAAGTTTTGTACAATTCTCGGCGAAAACCTGTCGGGAAATCAAATATTAGATATAGAACCTCTTAGAATTTAGAATCTATTCATTAATATTTTTACTTACGTGAAAAGTATGTGGGGAAAATCCTTTATTCATTAGTTTCAGAGATTTCATTTTTGAAAAATAAATATTTATTATTTGCTCGCATGTTTTCGATACGCACCGTAAATTAAAGCATTCACGTAAGCTGAGATGCGGTATTACTTTGGCCACCAAGATATCTTCCCAGTACAAGTCAAATATATGAAGATTTCGCTTTTTGTTCATTGCTTTAAATATCAACAATCTATTTAAATAATACAATTTAAAATAATCAAATCATATTTTTTTCTACCTTCTCAATGTTATGATATTATTTTTATTATGATGGCAATCTACTACTTTCTATCAATATTATTTGCCGGTGTCAATCAAGGTGAGTAATGAGCCCTACTCGAATCGTAGAGTATTTAATACCTAGACTAGCAGTATTGGTGCGTAGATTTTCTTCTATGGAGACGATAGAACGATAGAACAGATTTTTCAGTTTTTAGTTATATAATTATTGCAAACCATAATATATAATGAAGAAGATGTTCTTATATATTAGTTGTATAAATATTATGGAACCGTTGTCGTTCGTCGCGCACACCACTTCTCAAATAATTATTATAAAATTTATTTTTAATACCCTTACCTTTAGTTTAGATGTCAAGGTAGAAAAAGTCTTGTCAAGATGCAACTCATTCATGAATTGAACGTACTACATTATACAGGCCGTCCCACGGTGATGTCACATGGAGGGAAAGTACCTTAAAAATCGGGAACTAATTTTTTGAGCTGTTATTTAAAAATTCGAGATGTTATTATGATTAGTTGAAAAACATATTGAGCAGTTATTTAATTTAATGGCGGTTGAATAATTATTGCGACAGTAAAACATAGACAGTAATAAAAAATATATTAGTCGGTTATTTTATCATACAATGTCAATACTAAAAATAATTGAGTAGTCCAATAATTAAATGGGCGGTAAAAATGATGGAATGGGCAGTTCGATAAATAGTTCGGCAGATCGTAACGATGCATGCCTGTTTGTATGTATACTTGCTGGCTTGTTTGCATGTCGGGGGGTGCAGGGGGGGGGGGGGGGGGGTCGGGGGGCGAAAGCCCCCTGCAGACAAAGAAAAGTTAGGTGGTCACATTTAGGCCTATAACGCACTAGCGGTTGGCCGCCATGCGGCGTGCCGTTGCGGTAGGCCGCACATCGATTAGTACATGAAACCGCACGATGACGACGCACTGATTTGCGGCCAGCCGTCAACCGCTCCGGTTGTTCCAGAGCTGCGACGAGCCGCGCCGGTTGAATGATGCGGCGCGCCGCATCCCCACCACGCACTCGGCGCGGTAGTCGCAAACGCCGCGTCCCGCCCGCCAGTCCGTCGTCGTCGTGTTCAATATTTCTAGAAGCACTGACGATTGCGGCAGACCGCAGTGAGCCAAGAACATACGGTTAGCCGGAATACGGCGTGCCGTTACGGCTGACCGTACACACTGCGGCGTGCCGCATCGGCATACCGCATCGCGGCAGGCCGCTAGTGCGTTATAGCCCTTAATTAGGTAAGGTTAGGTTAGATTATGTATAAAACGAGCGAGCGTAGCGCAGCGGAGCGAGCCCTAAATGCCTGATGCATGCCTATATGCATGCCTATATGCTTACTTACTTTATAGAATTGCTTAGAATGAGATTTCTTACCGACAAATTCCGATTTATTACTACCCACGCGTAACCGCTCGTTCTATATTTTTTACCGCCCATTTAATTATTTTCCTACTCAATTATATATTCACTGATCCATTTCATATTTTTTTATTACTCATTTTTGTTTACTTTACTGCTTAGTTTTAACTGCTGATCTAGTTATTAAACGTGCCATTTATAATTTTTAACTTACCAAAACCGCTATATACAACAGCCTCTTTAAATCAGTGCCTTAAAAATCACAGGAAGGCAAGTCTCGCAAGTTCGATATCATTACTATCATAGAAATTATATCAAGTGAGTTATGTACCTAGTACACACATAGCAACCGCTAGTAGCAACACCGACTCCACGGCGACATCGGAATATTGCTGACGCTGAGCCTCGTGCCGCCTCCTCGTGTCTACGTGACCACCGCTCACCTAAATCGAATGTTCTAGAAGTTTTCCATTATTTCTGCTATATTGCACTTTTAGTTTCTTCATAGTTTCAAGTGGTCGCCCTCTAACGGCTGTTACGGATGAAAACGTGGTGGAAGTTGTAACGTTATTTCTAACTCCTGGGATGTTGTACCCAGAAGCCAGAAATAACTAAAAAAAAAGGAAAAGGAAGGATAGAAAATAAATGTAAGATATATATGTCACAACAATTTTTATTTGAAATAAAATATCCTAAATTATAAAACCTAACAAAAACCTAAGCACAAAACTTATAATATATGTATTAAAAACCACTCAGCTTGTTTGTGGCTCAGCTCCTGCTGCGATGGGTGATCTTAACTGGAGCAGCTCGTGTCCAGCAGGTGCCTGCGCCAGCAAGGACTGTTAAACGTGACTGGCAAGGGGGCTGCGACTCCGGAAAGCCCGTCGGTAAAGGCAGCTCGAAGACAAAGGGGCTGCGACTCCAGGGAGCTCGATGACAAGGGGGCTGCGACTCCAGGAAGCCCGTCGATAAAGGCAGCTGAAGAAGGGCCTGCGGCTCCGTGAAGCTTACTTCAAGGGGCAGCTCGAGAATAAGGGGCTGCTTTTCCAGACGGGTATGAATAAAATCAGTCCAGAATATCTCACGTTCTTTTAATTTCTTCCAAAAAAATGATGCCCCCATCGCCCCAGGAGCTGAATATATACCACAATCTGAGAACAAGCATGACAAATTTAAAATTTTGAAATAAAAAATATTCCTTAAAAGAGGTATCAAAGAAAGTAGTCTAAATTACAAGGAGAGATTTTTAATGATTTAGGATTATATATTAGAAACAAATTAAGGAAAGACAATAAATTAGGAACATTATCTATCCACTTACAATATTAAACAATACATTCATATTAAAATATAACAAAAATTTAGAAAATTAAATTAAATAAATTGTAAGTCTACAACCTAACACTAGCAACCTTCTTGCAGAAAACTAATGGTTGAGAGGAAATTTAGAAGAATAAAAATTAATATCTGACAATAAACAATATTGTCAAAACGATTATTTTCGAGAAAAATCTGGAAGTGATTGGACATAGGCTCAAAGATAAATGTATTGAGAATACTCTACTAATATCTATATTGCGAATAGAAATAACGGCAGTGTAGTGTAAATGGTGTGTGTGTTCAAAATGTGTCGTGCAATTTAAATGTGTATTACATAGTGTGAAATAATAATAAAAATATGTGTGTAAAACGTGGTTTAAATTAAATTCCCTAAGTCCTTTTCAGAAAAAGTCTCTGATAAAAAGGTAAGTCAAACATCATGAACTGTTCCACATCTTACATACATAACACAAAATGTACATTACAAAGTGAAAAATTTAATTCATGACAATAGGCGAATAACGTATCTAGAGATTCAACACATTATGCAGATTGGATCGGGAAGCGTTCATGAGATTTTACACGAACATCTTCAAGTGAGGAGGATAGTTTCACGCTGGGTGCCACACAACCTCACCGAGGTACAGAAACAGGCCCGGGTGGAATAATGTCGTGATATGATTAATAAATTTGATGCTGGCTCGTCTCGGCCTGTTTACGACATCGTTACTGGTGATGAGTCCTGGATTTATCAATACGATCCAGAAACGAAGCGCCAGTCGACGGTTTGGGTATTTCAAAACGAAGCGACTCCTACCAAAGTGAAGAGATCTAGAAGCGGTGGGAAGATTTTGATCGTAAGTTTTTTCAATATGACTGGCTATTTGGTGTCAATTCCTTTACAAGATCAAAGAAGTATTAACGCAGACTGGTATACTACTAAATGTTTGCCAGTAGTTTTCTCAGTTGTGAGCAACAATCGACCAAACACAGGGCTCCGCGGGCTACTGCTTCACCACGACAACGCGCCCGCTCACAACGACGGACTTTCTGAACAGCATGCAGGTCAAACTCTTGGGTCACCCTCCTTACAGCCCTGACCTGGCACCGTGTGACTTCTTTTTATTCCCTAAAATAAAAAATCAACTCAAAGGGATACAATTTTCATCGCCGGAAGATGCGCTGTCAGTGTTTCAGCGGGCTGTAAATGAGGTGTCTGCGGCGGACTGGAAAAAGTGTTTCGAAAACTGATTTAGACGTATGAAACTTTGTATAGATGCTGGTGGAGAGTACTTTGAAAAGATTTAATAAAAACATTTTTACCCATAGAACATTTTTTTTATATTCGCAAAATTTTCTGAGTGTCCCACGTATAATTATTTTACTCACTTCAATTCTTACATCGATTGTAGTCATACTTATTTTAATTAAATTCATTTATTTTAAATTGGTTTTTTTTTAATCCTCTGGTTGCATCCAACATAATTGGGGCAGTCGGTAGGATAGTTGTACAGTAGAGTCAGTGAATAGTTCAAGGACCAGGCAGCTATCCGAATCTACGTGGAGCACGACAAGGAGTATCCAGACATAGATACGCTCAAGAAAACCAATGTAAGTGCTTTAGAATTTATATCTGAATTGCTTCCCTTCTGTTTCCTCTCTTTTCCTTCCTTTTAGGGTGTCTAGCATCGCGCCTGTATTTCAGAAAGGATATTATTACAATTTTAGCTGAGAAATTTTATTTGTTTTAATAACTTCATAGGACAAAGCCGTTTGCATGGGTGTCTTGTGAGAAAATAAAAAGGTAGGCAGTAGCATAGTGTTCTTTCTATAATTCATGTGTTAATTTTTTTTCCATTTTTTTTTCTCTTCAAGTGTGTTCTGAATATACTTTCATTTCTTTTTACAAGCAACAAGCGTAATTAACAAATAAGGGTAGACAGTGGCATTAGTATCGATAAATATTACATATCATTTTAGTTGCATTCTGCGAACAAAATAGGCAGGAGTAATAGTTATTTCAAATATAAAATATAAAGCGTAATTTACGATTTAGGGTAGGCAGTGACATAGTATTGGTATATTTTTTTTTTTGGTTTTTCTGCTCAAAGTATAGGCAGGAAAAATAGTTATTTGATTTTGTTTTAAATATAGAGCTTATTATCAATTTAGGGTAGGCAGTAACATTAGTATCAGTATATATATATTTTTTTAGGGCTTTTAGATTGCACTCTGCTAATAGCACAGGCAGGAAAGGTAGTTATTAAAAATATAAAATAAAACCTAATTAATGATTTAGGATAGGCAGTAACACTGTTATTCCTTATTTGGTCACTAGGTAATAATGCTATATTATTTCTTTAAATAGCAGGAATATTAATCTAAAACTGTTTCAATTTGTTATATCTTCACGCTTTTATTCGAATATAGGGTAGGTAGAATCCTTTATGTCAAATATTAGAATCTCGAGACAAGACATCGTAGATATCAATAGGGATATACAGCATTTATATTCTAGTATTATCAGTGAGTCAAATTTAGAGTCGTTAGAGCATAATTTCGAGATGACCGAAATGGATAACATTTTTAAAACATTGCGGCTTCTGCCAGAATCCGATGGCAATCCAAATGTCCTCGTTCGTTTTGTTGAGCTGAGTGATCAACTTGTAGAATCCTTTATCACCCCAGACCCCACTAACCAATTAACGAATTTAGCCCTTATTAATGGCATTTTCAATAAAATTGTCGGTCCAGCAGCTAGGTTTATAAATTCTAATGGAGTTTTTGAAAATTGGCAGGATATCCGAACTGTTTTAATCAATAACTTTTCAGACCAAAGAGATGAAACATCTTTATATAATGATCTCGCCATGTTAACTCAGGGGTCTAATACACCCCAAGAATATTATGATAAATGCCAAAGCCTTTTTTCAACTATAATAACATACGTATCCCTGCATGAATCCGTTGGGACCACTATAGAATCAAAAAGACAGCTGTATAAAAAACTAACCCTTCAGGCGTATTTGCGCGGTCTTAAGGACCCATTAGGAGCACGCATCCGATGCATGCGTCCCGATACAATAGAGAAAGCCCTCGAATACGTTCAGGAAGAAGTAAATACCCTATACCTTCAACAACGAAATGATACTTCTGACAGAAAGTCTATGCTTTTTAACAGCACCCCCAGAAATAAATTTTCAACCCCTTTCAAACCTCTCATGCCTAGTATGGCAGGACCTTCAAGACCAAACATAGCATTTGCTAATCCAATGTTCAGGTCCCCACAGTTTACCTCACAACAGCAGTTCAAACCCCAATATAACCAAGGTCCCACTCGTACTCAACAGATGTTTAGGGCACCACCCCCCAACTATAAACCACAAAGTAATGTTTTAAAATTAAAATCCTAACCTCAAACGTAATCCCGACCCACGATGTCACATCAGCCGCAGCCAATGAGTGGTGTAAGCCACTATGTTACAAAACCAGCCCCGCTTCGTGGTCATGACTGGAATAGGTTTGACAACCCCCCTCCAAATAATTACTTTAAATCCCGCGAGATTAACCACCACATGTTTCATGAATTAAATACTGTAGGGTTTTGTAGCTGAACTAGACTAAAATTGTATATCATTGATGCCATCGGTTTAATTTGTCAGTAATAACTGGCAACACTGCGTAGTTTTGTTATAAAAGACAGTTCATTCGGTTATCGGCGATCATTCACATGCAATTATAAGCAATCAGATGCAATTAATAATAAACTTAGGTATATGAGTATAGTAAAAAAAGAAATGTCATTAAATAATTAAGTTGTGCTAAGCCAATCCATTTTTGAGTTTGTTCTAATACTGTCATGTTGTCTCGAGTTCCGAGACTTTTCAGGTTGTGGCGGGTGATGCAAACAGAGATAACCAACACCAGAACGCTACTAGGCTCGCTACAGACGATGATCTAACGGTACGCATCGTAGTGCCAGTGAAGTCGAGATCCAGCAACATGAGAGATATTTGATTGATAGGAAGCTTGAGATACAATGTCAATAGAATGGTCACAAACCCTTGAAGTGGAAGTGCAGCTAGATCACGAAATGAGCTAACGATTTGCGCTCATAATCAGCGCGCACCTTGCCGCCGCCGATGACGGCCAGCAAAAACAAAGTTAAGTACTCCTTTCTTTATAAACTATGTGGTCAAAGTCAATACTGTTATACATGATATTAGTCTCAGTTATTAACCTCAACAGTAACCACAAAAACGTAACACTTAAAATATATACCTACATGATTATGATCGTACTGCAAAAATCAGCAAGTTGGCTATGTAGAGTTAATAAATACGCTACGGTTTTGCGGCTGTGAAAATAAAACTACCATGCATTTGGCTATGGCAAAACTGCAGATCTTGGCCAGGATTTGGTATATTTATTTATGTAATATTTACACACTTGGGAAGAATGGCAACATTTATTATTATATGCCTTACTATATTCAAACGTACACTCACACCATTGATTCCCATTGGAGTGGGCAGAACCTTTCAGTCGCCACTTTTTACGATCCTGACAGATCTCTCTCTAGCTTCGTTTACATAGATTAATATTTTCATACATGCCCATTTACTCACCATATTTCAGAATCCTTTCCTTGCGTTCAAAACTATGGTCAAGTTCTAAAAGAACTGTTCAAAAGGAACAAATATAGGTTTACTATTATTTAAAAAAAAAACATGCTTTACTTACCCATTGAGGCTGATGTTTATGATGTTCTGCTAAAGAAGGTCATCTAGTATCCGTTAGGGTTAAACCAGTGTAGTCAATTTTTTGCAAATAAACTCTAGAATTTAGGGTGCACAGATAAAAAAAAAGATAACACTATTGGAATGTGAGTTGACTATAGAATGTTGAAGTTAGTTTCGTTAAAGGAAATGTATCTTATGCCTGTCATAGGAGATGAAAGTAAGTTGTCAGGACAGTCTCGTTCGGTAACCTTGGATCTGGCAGTTTGGTAATACGAAGTGCCAATAGCAGAGCACTGTGAGCACTTAATCACGTTTACCTAAAGCTACGGCTTATATTGATGCTGTTCTCATCTTCAGTGAGGGTGTGTCCCGATGTTTAAAAGATTGATTGAGGTTATGGAACACATGTAGAAGACTTATCTGATAATAAATTATATAAAGAAAAACAACTGATCTAATATCGATTATCTCTGCTTTGAAATCGGTTATTTAGTAATACGCCTGGGAGATAACAAAATACAAGCAGTTACAATTTTTTATAACGTTTGGTAAATTTTAGAATTGACTATCTATGTTAGAATATTGCGTCAATAAAAAAAAAAATGAATTTGTTTAGCTGCACCTTTAACACTTTTATTCTATATTCATATTGCCCATGGCGCTGGATTCGTGAGCATCGTCCTATATTAGCTATTTATGATCTCGATGCCAAAACAGGGTTGCATACTTAATCAGACACATTTTAGACCATAGTTTTAGTATGCTATACTTACGTATATAGATTGGCAATACCAAGACGACAGGCGAGACCAAGAAGAAGTACAATGGTGTGCGTAAATGAATGGGTGCGTGACATTAGTATGGCGGATTCTGTATTAGCCCCATTAACATTAATAAAAATTCACGTATTTGTTATTTTCGCCAATTTGTAAAGTTTACAGTAATTGTAATAATAATATAAAGATGATAAAAGATATTTATATCAGATATTTGCATTGAAAACTTAAAGATCTAAAATAAAGCATATAGACCGATTAATATCACAGTCTTGATTTAGACTTGAATAGCTACAAAAATTTCATGTTTGCAAGATAATTTGTATTACATTTAGATTATGTACTATTAATTATTAATAACTTTATCACAAAAAGCAAAATAAGACAATTATTTTCGTACATTTATGATGTCAAAACCGTTGTAGGCCGTTATCGTGTCCATGAGAGGTCCTGTCTTCTTTTGATTTTTATACTATGACGTTTGTTACTTAATTCCAATCTTCGTAATTATATATCTATGCAGTCAACAAACTTCTCCTGAAGAAGGATACTACAATTAATAGGAATTAGAAACAGGAGCACTTTTAATCGCTTAATAAATATAATCTTAATTTATCTTGTCATAACACTTGTTTGTTTAAACTTTGTATGGCTTAAACTTTTATCTCAAGTGATACACTTTGGGCATAATGATTTGTCACGTTAAATGAAATTTATTTGGCGTTATATTCTTAAGGTAATATAAAACTTTACCACCATTAATTTCCTTTAAATCAAATATACGAAGTAAGCTTTTGCCACGATTAGGTGTTCCAATAAAATTTATACTTGTACTTGTTATGATTGTATAAATAGTAAAGAAAATATATGTAACGAATATAAGTAGTGATGATTTGCTTCACACGCTGCAATAGGTGATTCAGAACTTAGTATTAGTAGGACTACCAGTACACATTGTGCATATCGATCATGTCGGTCAGATCGAAAAAGTGTAATTCATATCTTTAGGTAGTAATTGATGCATTTATAAATTTAGGTTTTATAAAACCCATAAGAAACACAAATACACAGAACGAGAAATTGATAGAGGAAGTTGTTTTACTATTATGATAAAGGAATTGAGCATATCTTAAAATGTTGTGTCGAGTCTGAAATGCCTCGGGAAAAATACAATTTCACTATTCTCAGTTTGTACCTGGTTAAATTAAATTACTTACTGACGTTGATAAACTGAATTACGACCGAAAGCGAAGGGCATGAATCATTTAACAATAATAAAAAGAGCAAAGAATCTTCTTCCAACACGCAATATGTTGGGCAATTTCATAATGATCCAAGTAATGGAACAATATAGGTATAAGATATCTTTTATTCATTAATTCCATTATAACAAACTAATATAGTGGCCCCTGCTGATAGAATGTTCCCTTAGGTTCACATAGCCGTATTACAATTGATTGAGGATATGGAATCAGATCTTGATTACAAAACTGACTCAGACTAAAAAGTTATGTACAGATGTTTTTTTTTATGTTTCAGGTGAAACGTGAGAATTGATTGGTTCGCGTTTCATCTGCCAAAAGATGATACAGTTAAACGTCAGAATTGATTGGTTGGCGTTTAATCTGTCGAAAGAATATGCAATGAAACGTGAGAATTGATTGGTTCGCGTTTCATTTGCCGAAAGATGATGCAGTTAAACGTCAGAATTGATTGGTTGGCGTTTAATCTGCGAAAAGAATATACAGTACAACGTGAGAATCGATTGGTTCACGGTTCTCCTCCTGAAAGAAAATGCCGAAAGTTTGCAAGAAATAATTGGTTCGTATTAACTTGTACTTATAGATAAAAGAGCGAGAAATAATTGGTTCGTATTTACTTATACTTAAAGTTAGAATAGCAAGAATGATTCGTTCGCATTTACTTGTATTTATGGATAAAAGAGTGAGCAATGATGAATGGTTAGATGACTAGCTTCTCGGTCCGGAGGTTGCGGGTTCGATACCCGCTGAGAACAATATTTATGTGACGAGCATAAATTATTAATAGTCTTGGATGTTATTTATATGTGTATTAAATCATGTTAAATATTTCGTTGAGTTAGTATCCCATAGGTTATATAGTCATTAGGTGGAACTTACTTTTGGTGCTTAACTTGATTTGTGTTATATACCTACGGACGTATATATTTATTGATCCCTATATATTTAAACTTGTGGATTAGAGCGCGCAATAATTGATTCGCATTAACTTGTAAAATATAAATAAGTGCGACAAGTGTTTGGTTAGCACTGATTGACTCGCCATTTGATTTAGTAGTTTATAAAAGAATGTAGAGTAATAATTTCAATGAATTAGTTGATTAGAGAGTCCAGAAGCAGAACAGCTTTCTATCTCAAACAAGAAAATGTTCCCTTGTACAAAGTAGTTGATATGCCCCAAGATAACAAATAGCAAAAATATAACAAGAAATAACTATTCCAAATTAAGTGACTGATAGATTCACCTCTAGTTTTTTTTAAAAAATATAGAAAGGAAGAAAGATAGTATTTATTTATTGCCTAGGGGCACACCTATGACAAAATACAAACAATTCACAAATTATTATCGCCAAATTAAAAGTACGTGGTTATATAAACGAAAACAAACAACAAAAAAAAAGATATAGTTTTCTTTACATATAGATGTTATATATGAGATAGGAGAATGAGATAATTGAATTTAAATTGTTTTCTTTCCATTGATTTACTTAATCTAACTACTGGACAACATTGTTTTCATTGTTTTGATCATTAAATCGTATTTATTAATTGTGTATGTAAATAGATGTAAGTTATATATTGAGTTATATAAGATAGTTATATAAGAATATTGTTTAATGAATAAACACAATATAATATGTATAAATAAATTGTATAGTAGTTTTGTATCATTATTTCATTTTAAATATTTATAGACTTTAGTTTCATTGAAGCAAATTTTTGTTGACAAATTATTTAATATTTTGAAATGTAACATTGTAAAAAATCGAAATAAATACTCTTATCATATTAACTACTCGTATTATGTCAAATTGTAAATTCTTATTCCTTTTACGTTTTATTTTTGTTATGTTTTATTACTTATGGAATCTGCATTTGTTATGTTTTGTCTAATTGAATAGTTTTTATTTTTGACATGTTTTGTTGTAGTAAGCAAACTAAAATTTATCAAAATTTTGAAAAGCTGATAACCGAGTGTAGGGTTGCCGCCTGGCTTGTGTATGGGGACATACACATGCATCAGGACAGCCGAGTGTAGGGTTTTGTAGCTGAACTAGACTAAAATTGTATATCATTGATGCCATCGGTTTAATTTGTCAGTAATAACTGGCAACACTGCGTAGTTTTGTTATAAAAGACAGTTCATTCGGTTATCGGCGATCATTCACATTCAATCGGTTGTAGAAGGAAGATGTAGACTGTAAAGGAGATCAAGTGTATTGTTGGAAAATAAAATAATAAGTACAGTTGCAGCTGAGTTTTATTACAATACTAACGACAATTATGATCACGATAGTTACGAGGAGCAATTTTATGAGCAACCCTATTTCAACGAAAACGAGCTTTCACAGTCTTACTATGAAAACACTCCTATATCATATACAGAGCAGGAGTCCCAAATTGAACCAACTTGCGAGGAAACGGATTTTTAAAAGGACATGAATTCAGGCACACCCAAATAGAACTGAATCTCCATACACAGAGACAGTTACCTTTCATTAATATTCGCAATCCACCTTTGAAATTACTTATCGATACAGGCGCGAATCAGTCTTTTATTAGTCCAGATGCAGTAGAAAAATACTTTAGTAATTTTCCCCTTAACTATATAGTCCCTTTGAAGTAACAAACGTTCACGCAACCACTAAATGCAATTATTCTATCACTCTGCCAATCTTTACTGAATTTAGGGACAACGATGATATGACATTATTTATATATAAGTTTCATGATTACTTTGACGGATTAATAGGATAAGATTTATTGAATAAATGGGAAACCAATATAGATCTTAAATCCAATATATTAAATAATAAAAATGCAACCAATAAAATATGTATGTATGATTATAAGAATAACCTTTGCGAATACATTATTACTGCAAATAGCTCCAAAATTATCGAGATACCTGTAAATGTATATGGTGGCGAGGTGTTTATTTCAGAACAAATTATTTCTTCCTGCATTATTCCTGACGTAACTCGATTCCCCAGGGGAGTGTAATCGGATGTTTACTATTTCTTATATACATTAACAACTTACCCGATGCAATAAAAGATACGTGTGTTATGTTTGCGGATAACGTATCATTTATCACTTCATGCAATAATAACACTGACGCGGAACTCAAGATACAACACATACTAGACACACTGATCACCTGGATGTCCCAACATAATTTAGAAATTAACTTTAAAAAAACAAAAATAATGGAATTTGGACCACTTCACTTTATTAGGGTTACCACTAGATACAAACCTAAATTGGAAAAATCATATTGATACGATGAGATCTAAATTGACTAGTTTTGCGTACGGGCTAGCGGAAATAAAAAAGACTACTGACTTGAGCACTGCTTTGTCACTGTACTATGCGTATGTAAATTCAAGGTTAAGTTACGGCGTCGTCTTGTGGGGAAATAGTACAGATGCACAAGACATATTTGTATTGCAAAAACGGTGCATACGAATTTTAGCCAACATAAAAATTCCAAACAGCTGTAGACAGTACTTTAAGAATCTTAAAATATTAACTCTTTGTTCACTTTACATTTTGGAAAGCTGTAAATTAGTTAGAAAGCACCCACAATTCTTTAAAAAACAATCTGACTATAATCGAAGATTCCCATTAAGATCCGGAAGGGATAAATTAATGGTACCGGCTTCAAGATTAAATATTCATTATACAAGTCCTCTCCCTATGTGCTGTAAAATATACAACCACCTTCCAAATTATATTGTTCAAGAATCTGACTACAAATCTTTTATAAAACTTTTAAGATTCTATCTAATAGAAAATTGTTTTTATAATTCGAAGGAATATTTTGATAATAATATAATTTAATTAATATAATAATTTAATGTAATATAAGATAATATAATTTGTGAAATAATATAATTTAATGTAATATAATTTATTTAGTAATTCGAATTTTTTTTTATTATTATTTTTTCTACTTTTGACCTTAATGTGTTTTATTTTATCTTATCGAGTTTAATGTGTATTAGTGTTAATTTTAATTGAAATTTGAAAATAAATTTAGTAATAAGTATATTTTGCTATGCCCTTGCAGGGTATACATGTCAAAATTTATGTACTGTATGTCATGTAAATTGCGATGTGTAAATGCAATAAAGATTTTGATTTTGATTGTTTAACACTAGCAGTTAATAATCATAGTATGTTAGAAATCTATAATCCAACCCCTAATTACATTATATTTTCTATAAATTCCCCTATCACCGGTGAAATTTTTAACATTGAGCATTCCCTAATTAAAAGAAGTACTCGTCAAGAAGAAGTTTTATCCCGGTTACGTACAGACCATTTAAACCCCGAAGAAAAAGCTAATCTTAAATCTCTTTGTGCTCAGTATAGCGACGTATTTTACCTAGATGGAGAACCATTGACTTTCACTAATCAGATAAAACATAAAATTCGCACTACAGATGAACGTCCAGTTTATTCTAAAACGTATCGATATCCTTATATTCATAGACAAGAAGTTCGAAATCAAATTACATGATGTTAGAGCAGAATATTATTCGTCCTTCTGAATCAGCCTGGAGCTCTCCTATTTGGGTAGTACCAAAAAAGGCCGACGCTTCTGGTAAAACTAAATGGCGTTTAGTAGTCGATTTTAGAAAATTGAACGAAAAAACAATAGACGATAAATATCCCATTCCCAATATTAACGACGTATTAGACAAGTTAGGAAATTGCCAGTATTTTTCAACCTTGGATTTGGCGAGTGGATTCTACCAGGTGGAAATGGACCCTGCTGACATCCACAAAACCGCATTTAATGTTGAACATGGCCACTTTGAATTTTCAAGTATGCCAATGGGTCTCAAAAATTCTCCATCAACTTTTCAGCGAGTTATGAACAATGTCCTCAGAGGTCATTTGTTTAGTGTATTTAGATGATATAATAGTATTTAGTACATCCCTTCAAGAACTCATGGTAAATTTAGGTAAAGTTTTCGAAAGACTTCGTCAATCTTACTTCAAAATACAAATGGACAAGTCATAATTTTTAAAGTTGGAAACTTCATATTTAGGTCATATAATAACATCCAAAGAAATTAAACCTAATCCAGAAAAGATATTTGCCATTCGTAAGTTCCCTATGCCCAAAACCCCCACTGAAATTAAGCGATTTTTAGGTCTTTTAGGCTATTATCGGAAATTCATCCCCGATTTCGCTAAATTAACGAAACCGATGACTAAATGTTTAAAAAAAGGCGCTAGAATAAACATTGATAATTTTGAATATAAAGAACGTTTCGAAAAATGTAAAACCCTTCTCACCAATGACCCTATTTTACAATACCCAGATTTTACAAAATACTTTATTCTAACTACCTGTTCACGCCAGATTATTAAGTGCTAGTTTTAGTGTACGCGCGGCTTTAGCATATTCTATATTGAGTGATTGAGATGGTCACACTGCTTGTTGGCAACACTACTCTTGACTTGACCTCTGATTTGAATGGTGGGTTGTTGCATTGTAAAATTGTTATTAATTTTGTATAACTTTCGAGTATTGGGATAATAATAGAAAGGGTCATTGAATAATTATTGTTTATATTGTGAATCGGCGTAATTGTGGACATATAAAAGTGATATAGTCCGTCAAAGTGAACCTTGATACCATTGGGTGCGGTCACCGGTGCACGCGTTGAATCAGGAATCATCTAAGGAAAATCTGCGTAGAACACGAAAAGAAGCAAAGAAAGAACCAATATAGACGATATCCCTTGGACAGGGAATCGTATTTTAATCAAAGACTGGATGCATTCAGATCTAAACAAAATCATTGAAGGATCAACAAAAACCACCTGGAATAACTAAGGACTGAACATCTCACCAGTTCCAGCTGCAGGTGAGTGATTCAAAATTGTTATACAAGAAATATAACTTAATGCAGAAACATTTGGTAGCAAGAGCGTGGTTACACACGAACAAGAAATTGAACCTCTGGAACAAATAAATGAATTGAACTAATGTGAAGTGCATACTGTTGACTTTAAGTGTAATTGTTGTGTTATAAATTGGTATAATGGTGTTAGATTATTGATAGTACAGAGATCCTTATTGAGTGTTTGTTAACATGCCATATGTTCCTCAAGTTGAAATCTATATTCCATATTAATTGCAGTATAAGTAATTGTTGTTTGTTTAACACTATTTTGAATAATAGCAGTCTAGAATTGTGATTCTATTAATCTTATTGCAATAGTCTTGTAAGTGTATAGGTCAGTACTTATAAATGGGTACAGCTTCACACTATATTAAGTTAGATAGAGGTTATATACATTATTTGATCATATGAGTAATTTCCAAGTGAGTTTTGAATAAGTGGCAGGCTAACCTTATTCCTTTACTTTAATTTTCTGCTTGTTTTTTTTTATATTTGGTAGACTGGGTTGTGTTAACAAGTTCACAATCAGTTTCCAGTTTTGGTTTGTAAAATAAGGTTAATAATTGCAAGTCTGGGACTTGATATTTTGTATATGGTGTTTTTGGTAACTAGTTCGTTATTGTTGCTAGATTGTATTGCCAATTGATATTTGTCCTTTGCTAGTTTTGAGTCAGGTTGCTTCTTTTGTATTCCTATATTGTATTTTAGGTATCTGGTGGTCAAGTGTTGATTTGGGTTGTATTCTTTGTATTTGTATGTTGTAATTTAGGTATCTGTTGGTCAAGTGTTAATTATAGGTTATAAAATAGGAGTTATATCTTTGTTTTAATTATTATTGTGGTATTATTGTATCTGTCACATCATGACTTCTGTAACTAGGATTGTTGGGGAAGTAAGAACTGTATTGCGTTGAGTAGCTTCAGCTGCTGCAGTGGTGGGTCGACCAGAACGAACCACTGCGCTGCTTTGTTGGATAGGTTTGATAAATTGCACGCTAAATGGGAGCGGTTAGAGAATCTTTCTGCCTGTTATTATGAATTGGCCAGCACTGGTGTGGTTCCATCTGATGTGGAAACTCAAATTGTGGGCGATTTGGATCAGTGTGATGTGCTTGCCGATCAATTGGTTCAGGCTGCTCTCACACTCAAAGCGGGGTCGACCACTTCTACAGAATTGGGTACCAAACTTGAACCAACCTCTCCAGCGTTATTGGGTAGACTGCCCACTTTGGATTTGCCTAAGTTTAGTGGAAATCTCACTGAGTGGCTTAGTTTTTGGAACATGTTCCAAAGCCTGGTGGATCGGAGGTCAGATTTGTCACCAGCTCAGAAATTGGCCTACCTTCGTTCATCCATGCGGGATGAGGCTTTGGACATGATGAGTCATCTCACTGTGACTGATGACAGTTATCCCACTGTTGTGGAACTTTTGACCCGAAGGTACCACAATGTAAGACGGCTTGCAGACCAACATGTTGGTCGGATTCTCACCTTACCCAGGATTTCTAACCTGAGTCGGTTGACTTGTTAAATCCAATGCTGGTTTCTTTGAATGCATTGAAGATCCTGGACTTACCTGTAGATTCCTGGTCCTATTTATTGTTACATATTGTGCTTGAGAAACTTCTACCTGAGTTGAAGGTTCGCTTCGAACACAAATTTGGAGGTGATAGTGCCTCTCATCTTCATCCCTTTTCGGACTTGTTGCTTTTTCTGGAGGATGAGTGCCGGGTGGGAGACATTTCTGGTGTACTTTCCATAGTCAGCCGGTTCGTGTGGAACCGAATCTTGGTGTGTGAATCAGCCACGTTTGACCAAAAGGAATGATCACCGAGTTTATATGGTCATGGGGCAAAATGGGCCCCCTGTTGTTTGTCGGTATTGCAAGAAGCCTGGACATGCAGTGACAGCCTGAAAGCGATTTTTGGAGATGCGAGTCCAGGGTCGCCGATCTATTGCTGCTGACCGAAGGTGGTGTTATGTTTTTTAAATCTTTTTGTTCATGAAAACCTCATGTGGGGATTATTACTAATAAATAAAGAATAAATAAAGGAAGAGGAATTTCGCGCTGGCAGCCATTGACACGGTAGCTCAATTGGCAAGAGCAACGGGGGCGTATACCCGAGGTCGCGGGTTCGAATCCCGCCTGTGTCGAAATTTTTCTTTCCTTTATTTATTCTTCATTTATTGGTGTTATGTTTGTCTTGGTGACCATCTTCAGCGTGAGTGTCAGCAGAGCAGACCTTGTAGGTTTTGTCGGGGAGCTCATCATCCGGTTCTATGTGCGAACCGTAGTGGTCGTGATGATGTAGAAGTTGTGCGTTCCCCCCCCCCCTGAGTCTGCTCCTCTCCTCTTCAAGCCCCCCTCCACCATGCTGCGACTAATATTTGTCGCGAGAGGGTTTTGCGTCGTTCTCCCACGGGCGGGGTTTCTCGTCGATCCCCCACGGGCGGGGGTAAAATGTCTCGTTCCCAGGAACCGCCTAGATATTACACGGCCGCTGATAGGTTCTCTCCCCCCTTGATGGAGCAGCCCCGGTTCAATAACCGGACTTACGGTTATGGGCGTCATCGTACGCCATTTGTTGCTGCTCTCTCGTCGTTGGCAGTACGAGAGCTGGGAGCCACACCCACGTCGTAACCTTTTCGACGTGTCCAGTGGTGAGTTTTCTCCCCCTCCACGTACCGAATAGGTACTAGCTGCCCTCCCACCAATCCCTGCTGCCCGCCGGGAAACCGTACTGTTGCCGACAGCAGTTGTTAGAGTGTGGGCCCCAAGGGTCAACATGTGGATGTTCGAGCCATTTTGGATTCGGGGTCCCAAGGGCTTATCATTAAAAAATTGTGATACGTTTGTTAGGGGTGTAGGAAACACTCCCGTGTCAGTGATTAAGGGAGAGACCCGTGTCTCGGTCTCGCCTCAGGATCCCCTGGTTCCAGTTGTGTCGTTCTTGGGAATTGTTGTTGATAACATTTTGGGTCCGGTGCAACCCCAGGTTGATTTGAAGTTGATTTGCCCTGTTTTGACAAAAGGTTTGAAGTTGGCGGATCCTACCTGTTTTACCCCTGGACCAGTAGATTTGTTGTTGGGTTCTGATGTTATACGCACTTTTTTGACTGGAGGGCCTCAGCCCTTACAGCCCAACGGATTGGTAGCAGTGCCTACCGTTTTTGGTTTTGTTATTTTTGGACCAGTCCTATCCAGTAGGGTGCCGGTTGAACATAGTGTTGGGGTAGGTTTGTCACTCTCGAAAACTCTACAGCAATTTTGGGAGATCGAAGAGCCACCAACACAGAAATTTGAAGACCCAGTGAACCAAGAGTGTGAATTGTTTTACCAGAATAATACAAGTCGCCTCTGCACTGGTCAACTTATCACTCGGCTGCCTTTTCTCGCTTCTCGTTCCCCTCTTGGTAGTTCTCGGCCATTGGCCGAGAAGAGGTTGTTTTCGATGGAACGGCGAATGAATCGAGATCCTATCTTTAAGGAAAAGTATACCTCATTTATGCGAGAGTATTATGATTTGGGACATATGTCATTGTCAAAAATAAATTGGCGCACTTGTGAGTACTATTTTCTACCGCATCACGCGGTGTTGAAGACCCCTACTGGAAAAATCCGAGTGGTGTTCGACGGTTCTGCGCCCACCTCTAATGGTGTGTCTCTAAATGATTGTTTACACTCGGGTCCCAAATTGCATAAGGACATATCTGAAGTCCTCACACGTTTCCGGCGACACCAGGTGGTGTTTGTTGCCGATATCCGTATGATGTTTAGGGCTACTGCCATCTCCCCTGAGGATCGTCGATATCAACTTATTTTACATCCATACATACATACATATGATCACGGCTATATATCCCTAAACGGGGTAGCCAGAGCTTTGGAAATAAAATATTCCTCAGCCACTTTTGGAAGTTAAGTTAAGTTAAGGGGAAAAGATGGTAATAATAAATAATTGTTGGTGACGGGTCTCCAACCACATCGCCCAAAAGTTACTTAAAAAGACCCTATACCCTTAGTCGTCTCTTACGATCCCCCACGGGTAGAAATGCGGTAGTGCTATTCTAAGCCGACACTACACAGCATTACTTATTTTGTGGCGAGATAGTCCTGAAGAGCCGATCCAGGTATTTGAGTTGAATACCAACACCTATGGTTTGAGATCAAGTCCCTTTGTTGCTATTCGGAGCTTGTTAGAGTTAGCTGAACGCGAGCGTTTGAACTTTCCTCGCGCCGCCTCTATTTTGAAAAGAGCGGTCGCTACTCTATCCCGACTCCCGATTGATTAAAGCGGGCCGATTGTAGTGGCCTGGGGCGGGGTATGTTCACGCCAGATTATTAAGTGCTAGTTTTAGTGTACGCGCGGCTTTAGCATATTCTATATTGAGTGATTGAGATGGTCACACTGCTTGATGGCAACACTACTCTTGACTTGACCTCTGATTTGAATGGTGGGTTGTTGCATTGTAAAATTGTTATTAATTTTGTATAAATTTCGAGTATTGGGATATTAATAGAAAGGGGCATTGAATAATTATTGTTTATATTGTGAATCAGCGTAATTGTGGACATATAAAAGTGATATAGTTCGTGAAAGTGAACCTTGATACCATTGGGTGCGGTCACCGGTGCACGCGTTGAATCAGGAATCATCTGAGGAAAATCTGCGTAGAATACGAAAGGAAGCAAAGAAAGAACCAATATAGACGATATCCCTTGGACAGGGAATCGTATTTTTATCGAAGACTGGATGCATTCAGATCTAAACAAAATCATTGAAGGATCAACAAAAACCACCTGGAATAACTAAGGACTGAACACCTCACCAGTTACAGCTGCAGGTGAGTGATTCAAAATCTTTATGTTCGTAAATTTACAGTAGTCACAGATCATAAACCCCTCCAGTGGGTTATGAGTTTGAAGGAACCTAACTCTCGTCTTACTAGGTGGCGTCTTAAACTTAGTGAATATAATTTAAACGTTGTGTACAAGCAAGGCAAAAGTAATACTAATGCCGACGTTTTATCCCGCATCCAAATTCACAAAGTTAATCCATCCGAAAATCAAAAAGATTTAAATTGAATAAATAAAGTTTATGAAATCTTTAGCGAATCATTTTTAGAGTGTCTTACTAAAATTATCAAACATAGGAATAAAAACTTAGAATCTGAAAAAGAAAGATTATGTTCCAGACCAACAGGTATTTATAAAGAACCCTTTAGCTCAAAGACAGAAATTAGCCCCAAGATTCACCCAGGATATAATTTAAGCTGTAGTACCAAAAAGAAACGTAATCCAGTTGCTAAATCACGTCTTAAGAGAAATCCTAAGTTACCCACATTGTTACAGGACACCACTATCACTGCTGATCTTGCTACTTGCCCACCTGACCCAGGGACGAGAGATAACACTTGACAGCCTCGATAATGCACCCGGACTTATCCCTTTTAAACTGGGACCAATACGAGTTATATCCCACTATCATTCCTTTGTCCAGACTTATTTGTCCAGGTTAGGTTAGGTTAGGTTAGGTTGGGTTAGGTTAGGTTAGGTTAGGTTAGGTTCCCCCCCCACACGGTGCAGCCTTGTCGTGGCGTGGGGGCTCAGTAGCCCCGGACTAGCCACCCGGGGTGAAGCTAATGCACCGAGGTGGCGTCGCTCCCAGTATCCCTCTTATTAGGAGAGGGGACAGGGGAAGCGACGCAGATCGTAACCCCAGCAACAGTTGTAGCCGCTGTTGTTGGGACCGAGGGCCTTGCCGTCACCGGCAGGTCGCGAGGAGTCAACCTCTATAAAAAATCGGAGGAGAAAACCTCGTTAAAAATCATGGGGTGGGTTGCTCCCGTTTCATTTCGAGGTGTAGAGAGGGAACGGGAGCAAGAGGGGAACTCGTAACTCTGGCAGTGTTACACTTCCAGGGCCGAGGGTCTTGCCGTGGTGTAGGCTTGACCGCGAGGAGTAAACCTCTATAAAAAATCGGAAGAGGAGTAAACCTTCCGCAAAAATCCGAGGACAAAACCTCGTTAAAAAATCCGTGAGGTGGTGGGCTGCGACCGGCGGGTTGCAGTCTGCTACTCCGCAAGGAGAACCTCGAGGGGGCGGGCGTTTGGAAATTGTGGCCCAAACGTCTGCGGTGCTGAGGAAGCACAAGGGGGAGTGGGGGACTTCAAGTCCCCCGAGATGGACGCCGAGAGGCGTGGTGCGCGGGATTGGAGGTAGACTGCCATGGGCGTTCCCACCAATCCCGCATCAAAGCACCGAAGATGGCCACCGTGGGGTTTTAGTCGGTAGGAGTCCGACATACCTTCGTCACCCCGCCGGGTGACGTCGGATCCATGAGGATTTCCCCACGACAAAAAAAAAAAAAAAGGTTAGGTTCCCCCACACGGTCCCCCACACGGTACAGCCTTGTCGTGGCGTGGGGGCTCAGTAGCCTCGGGCAATCCAGTCCGGGGTGAAGCTAATGTACCGAGAGTCCGCTTCTCTCCTCTGCTTCCAGAGCGAGCAGTAAGCGGACGGGAAGTCGTGGCACATTCTGATGTGCACGGCTTAGCCCCAGCGTTTGTCCACATTGGGCGGCTGGGGCGGGTGTTAGAACCTGGCGTCTGTGTCGCATCGGTCGGCCAGGTTCTGTCTTTGTGGGGCGGCAGTGTCTTCATGATACTGCCGGCCAACCCTAAGCCTACTTCAGTGGGAACGGGGGCTCAGGCCACTGAGGTCTGGGCTGCGAGGAAGAAAATCTCTATAAAAAATTACCCCAATCCCAAGGTCAGCGTGCCGAGGGGATGAATGTCTGGAGGGAGTCCAGTGCCAAGCGCAGCTCGATGGTAGGCCGAGTATAAAGTCTACCAAACCCCATAATGAAAAAGGCTAGTTTTAATAGAATTACCCAGGTGGGTCCCCGAGAGGGGGAATCCCACCCTTCCACGGCCGTGGAAGGCGCCCCCACGTATTCTGGGGGGGGCAAAAACAGCCAATCCAACGACCAATGCTTTACTCTTACGGACTCAGTTATAAGCGCAACGAATAGTGATGGCTCTCTGCAAACGTCAGCCATCAGAGAATGTAGAATCTCTTTGGGAATCCCAGTTGATTCCCATAGAAATAAATTCGATGATCGGGTAATAAACCCCGACAACGATGAATGTGGACCCATGGATATGGAAAGTGATGGTAACGAACGCTTTTCATCACTCGTGACAGCAGGTAGCTAATCCAGTTTACTGGAACTACAAAGGAAGCGCCCTGCTGCAAATGATGAGAGCACTTCTGATTCCGACGTGAGCTTTGCAACTCTCGCAAGCCAAACCTCGTCGAAGAGAGGCCGCGGTAGACCTCCATCTACGGGTCAGTATATAGGAGTAGGAAAGGCCAGAGCGGATGCTGCTGCGGCCAGGAAGAAATTCCTGCGAGATGAGGAATCAGGCAGTCAGCAGGACACTCCAAATCCTAAAATGGTGAGGGGCACTGCCTGTAGATCCCGGAAACGGTCTTCACCAACTCCTATAGAAGCCAAATCTGCGGCAGAGCTAGCCCAAATAGTTAAAGAGCGTGCGACAAAAAGTCTAGCAACCTTAAAGGCACCTACGTAAGGGACTTAAGGAATGCTGCGGAAGAAATAACTAGATACACAGAAATGCTCCAAGAGTGGTCATCCTCTAAGGAAGTGGTCGCTCTTCGTGAAGAAATCAGTCGGCTGAAAGAGGAGAATAAAAAAGCGACGTCTGATAAGCAAACCTTAGCTTCCGAGTTGGATAATCTACGTCGCGAGCTGGTGGAAGTTAAAGCGGAGGTCATGAGCGTCCGCTCTAACGCCAACACAACTGCCCTTAGCAGTGATGATCTGGCGCGCTCTATCATGGTTCAAGTGGGAACTATGATGAATGCTAGGCTCGAAGCACTCGAAGAAAGGCTTTTGCCACCACAACGTATCTGGCCTCCGCTTGCCTCGGATGCTGTGACAAAGAAGTCATCCCAAACTTCTTCTTTGGCGGTAGGAAACTCGGTCTCAACATCTCTGGGTAGCCAAACTAAGGGCAAAGGGAAGGGGAAAAAGTCGGTCCCTAAATCCGCGCCACTTAAGCCCCTTACCTCACCAAATAATAGAATGGTGGTTTCTGAGAGTGTGACCCGCCCTCATGAACAGCCCCAGCCTGGGCCTTCGTCTGCCCCAGACAAAGATACCTGGGCTACAGTAGTGAAAAGGAATGGGAAAGCCAACGCAGCAGTCCCAACAAAAGCCCTCACTGGAAACCCGAATCATAAGAAGAAGAAAAAGCCTACCATTCGGGTTCCACGTTTTGCGGCTGTGAGCGTTTCCCTGGTAGAAGGAGCTGAGGCCAAAGGCTTTAATTACTCAGACGTGATGACCAAAGCCAGGCAAATAGCGGATCTTTCAGAAATGGGAATTAATCAAATTCGCTCCCGTAAAGCTATTACTGGGGCTAGGCTGATTGAACTTTCTGGACCCGAGGCTAAGGTGAAAGCTGAGGCCCTTGCTGTGAAACTACGGCAAGTTTTGCCGCCAGAAGTTAAAGTTTCTAGGCCAATTAAGGCTGCCGATATGCGCCTTATTGGGCTTGATGACTCTTTATCGCCCCAAGAAATTGCTGCTGCTGTAGCAGCTGCAGGAGGATACTCACCTGGGGACGTCAAGGTTGGCCAAATACGGGATGGGCCAAGAGGCCGTGGAACAGCTTGGGTTCGATGTCCAGCCGAAGCTCTGAAAAAGCTAAACCAAGTGGGTGAGGTTCAGATTGGTTGGAGTCTGGCCCGAGTACAGCTGCTACCTCAAAGAGAGCTAAGGTGCTTCCAGTGCTTGGAGCCTGGACACGTCCGCGCAGCATGCCAATCAAGTTCCAATCATAGTGAGCTATGTTATCGCTGTGGTGGAGCCGGTCATAAGGCACGTGAATGCTCAGACAAACCCCATTGTCTCCTTTGCTCTGCTGACAATAAACCAGCAGATCACCGAATAGGGGCTAAGTCATGCAATAAGACGAGGCATCGAAAGAAAGCTGGTGGCAAATCACAGGCCCAGGCTAAACCAACGCGCTCACTAACACAAACTAGTGAGCCAATGGAAGAGGGGGAGCCCATTGACGTTACTCAATAATGGCAATGCGGTTTCTTCAGGGAAATTTGAACCACTGTGCTTGTGGTCAGGATCTATTCCTTCAGAGCCTTGCACAGTGGTCAATTGACATTGGAATAGTCTCGGAGCCCTATTATGTCCCTACTGGGGCAAACTGGGTGTCGGACCTTGACAACGTAGCGGCAATATACATCTCGAGGGCTGCTGGTCTTCAGATCAGTGAGGTGACCCAAGGTCACGGTTTCGTTAAAGCTTTGGTGGGTGAAGAAGTTATAGTTTCTGTCTACTTCTCCCCCAATCGCCCACTCGCTGAGTTTGAGGTTCTGCTTGAAGAGCTGGAAGCAGTAGTCCTCCGAAGCCGCCCCCGCCGGGTGCTCGTCGCCGGGGACTTTAATGCCAAGTCTGTTGCTTGGGGATCCCCGGTGGCAGATGCAAACTCATTCGGTGATGCCGCTGTTGAATGGATGACAGCTACTGGTCTAGCTGTCGCAAACAAGGGTTCGACACCCACGTGTGTGCGTCGCAAAGGGAGTTCGATTGTCGATCTGACCTTCGCTACTCCCGAACTCTGGGCCCTAATTAAGGGCTGGAGGGTAATCACGGACGTGGAGACGTATTCGGATCATCGCTATATCCGATTCGAAGTCTCCACAGCCCGTCAGGCAGCCTCATCCCGCGGCTCGTCGTCAAATGGGAAACCAAGATGGGCCCTCAAGAAGCTGGACAGGGAGCTTATGACTGAAGCTGCCATTGTTCAGTCGTGGCTGGCTGGTCCAGGACGAGCCGCCGACTTGAGCGATGAGGTGACGTGGTTTCGTGATGCCCTCACAGAGATCTGCGACGCATCGATGCCCCGAGCGGGCCCTACGGTTCCGAGACGGCAGGTGTACTGGTGGAACGCTGAGGTCGCGCAGTTGCGCGTAGCGTGCATTGCTGCGAAGCGCCAGTACACCCGCCATAGAAGAAGAAGGCACCGGAACGAGGCTGAAGAAAAGCGCCTCTATGACGTTTTTAAAGAGGCAAAATGGGCCCTAAAAGATTCAGTATTTAGGGCCAAAATTGCCTCAAAGCAGGAATTGCTGGAGACACTCAATGACGATCCTTGGGGGCGGCCGTATAGGATGGCCCGACAAAGACTTCGCCTCAGGGCGCCCCCCTTGACTAGTAGTCTCCAGCCAGAGGTCGTGGAAAACGTAGTCTCAGTCTTGTTTCCGGTCAGAGAAGAATTTGCGGCACCTGTGATGGGCGGGTACATTGCAGCTGCGAAAGTCGAAGAGGTGGTGCCGGAGGTCACTGAGCCAGAGTTGGCCGTGGCTGTTAAGCGCCTTCAGGCAAAGAAAACGGCCCCGGGCTTAGATGGAATCCCGGGGCAGGCCTGGGTGGTGGCGCTGAAGCCCTTCCTTGCTGATAGGTTGTGTAACCTGTTCTCCATGTGCCTGGAAAGAGGAGTGTTTCCTGAGCCTTGGAGAGCAGGTAAATTGGTGTTGTTGCGCAAGGAGGTGCGCCCCGCCGACTCACTTGAGCCCTCGGCGTTCCGGCCCATCGTTTTGCTCGACGAGGTGGGAAAGCTCTTAGAGCGGATAGTGTCCTCCCGCATCGTCGGGCATTTGGAGGAGACTGGTCCGAACCTATCGGACCAACAATTTGGCTTCCGCGGCTGCCGCTCAGCGGTTGATGCGGTGCAATGCGTCCGCAATATAGCGGACCAGGCGGTCTCTCAGGGCGAGGTGGTGCTGGCAACCTCTTTGGACATTAAGAATGCCTTCAACACCTTGCCCTATTCGTGCATAAGGGAGGCACTTATCTATCACCAAGTGCCTCCCTATTTGAGGGAAATTCTCGAGACGTACCTCTCGAACCGGCAAATCACTTATCCGGTTCGGGAGGGGTGGTATCGTCGCGAAGTTACGTGCGGTGTTCCGCAGGGGTCAGTTTTAGGGCCGCTCCTGTGGAACATCGGGTATGATTGGGTTCTGCGCGGCGCCAACCATTGGGGTGTTAAGGTAGTGTGTTATGCCGATGACACCCTGGTTACGGCTCGAGGGAAAACGTTTCGAGAGGCCGCCATCCGGGCTACGGCTGGCGTAGCCCAAGTGGTGCACCGCATCAAGCTGTTGGGCCTAGAAGTGGCCCTGAATAAATCCGAGGCCATGTGGTTTCATGGGCCTCGGAATCGCCCGCCGGTGGACTCCGCCATTGTAGTGGGCGGGGTGAGGATTGCCGTCGAGACAACGCTGCATTATTTGGGTTTAATTCTCGACGGCCGTTGGACCTTCCGCGCCCACTTCGAGCGCCTGGGGCCGAGATTGATAGTGGCAGCAGCGGCGCTTTGTAAGCTGCTGCCAAACCTGGGGGGGCCCAGGTCAGGTTGCAGGCAGCTATATGCGGGGGTCGTGCGGTCGATGGCCATGTACGGCGCCCCGATATGGGCTGACACCCTGGATGGGCCAAATGCGGCGTTGCTTCATGCGCCGCAAAGGCTCATGGCCATCAGGGTGTCGAGAGGCTACCGCACAGTCTCTCGCGAGGCTGCCTGCCTAATGGCGGGGTCGATGCCGTGGGACCTAGACGCGAAAGTCCTCGCGTCGACGTTCCACTTGCGGAAGGAACGGCGGGCTCAGGGCCACTGGCCCACGCAGACAGAAACGGCTGCCTACCGTTTGGAGGTGCAGGCAGTCGCCCTCGAGGCCTGGGCGCTAAGGCTGGCCGTGCCTAGCGCCGGGCATAGGACGGTTGAGGCAATTCTCCCCGTCTTCGAGCAGTGGTTGCAGCGGGGACACGGAGCTCTCAGCTTCCGGCTTACGCAGATACTGACAGGGCATGGATGTTTTGGTAGGTATCTGTGGAGGCTGGGCAGGGAGCAGTCTGCCCGTTGCCATCACTGCGCGGTGTGTCCGGAGGACACGGCCCAGCATACCTTAGAGGTATGCCCGGCCTGGAGTGGAGAGAGGGCGATTCTCCAAGCGGAGATCGGCCCCGATTTGTCGTTGGGGGCCGTTGTGGCGGCCATGGTCGATCGGTCGTCTGCGTGGGCTGCGGTGGCCTCCTTTTGCGAGACTGTTATGCTTGCGAAGGAGGCCGCCGAGAGAGAGAGGGAGATTGCGGACCCAGCTCGGAGAAGGGTCCGCCGCCGCGGTGTTCGACACTAGCACCGCGGCTCCTGGTGCGTCCATTCGGACGCGAAGCCCCGTTAGTGTAGTCACGAATCTGCCTAGCGGGGTTTCAGAGGCAGGGGGTGCTCAGAGTGAGGGCTTCTGGGTGCCCATTCACACCTGCCTCGAGAAGATCGGAGGCTCAGGGGTGGCCTTGAGTTTCCGAAGAAGAAGAGGGAATAAAGGAGGGGATTTGTCTTACCCCTCCCTAGAAGTGCGCCAATAGGCGTGGTGCGCGGGACCGACGGTAGACTTCCTAGGGTGCTTCCCGTTGGTCCTGCACTAAATGCACCTGAGATGGCCACCCGTGGGGTTTTAGTCAGTAGAAGTCTGACATATCCCCGTCGCACCCCCATGCGGCGAGGATTCCATGAGGATTTCCCCACGAAAAAAAAAAAAAAAAAAAGGTTAGGTTAGGTTCCCCCACACGGTGCAGCCTTGTCGTGGCGTGGGGGCTCAGTAGCCCCGGGCTGATCACCCGGGGTGAAGCCAATGCACCAAGGGTCCGCTTCTCTCCTCTGGTTTCAGAATGAGTAGTAAGCGGACTGGGTGAGGAGAAAACCTCGTAAAAAAATCAAGGGAACTCGTAACCCTGGCAGTCTTGCACTTCCAGGGCCGAGGGTCTTGCCACGGCGTAGGCTTGACCGCGAGGAGTAAACCTCTATAAAAAATCGGAAGAGGAGTAAACCTTCCGCAAAAATCCGAGGATAAAACCTCGTTAAAAAATCCGTGAGGCGGTGGGCTGCGACCGGCGGGTTGCAGTCTGCTACTCCGCAAGGAGAACCTCGAGGGGGTGGGCGTTTGGAACTTGTGGCCCAAACGCCTGCGGTGCTGAGGAAGCACAAGGAGGAGTGGGGGACTTTAAGTCCCCCGAGATGGGCTGCTTTTTGCAGCAGGTGCGTGGAGTCTTCGGATGTTGCCTATGGTACAGTCGCCAGGGACTCCACACATGTGCACCATAGATGGCCACCGTGGGGTTTTAGTCGGTAAAAGTCCGACATACCTTCGTCACCCCGCCGGGTGACGTCGGATCCATGAGGATTTCCCCACGAAAAAAAAAAAAAAAGGTTAGGTTAGGTTAGGTTCCCCCACATGGTACAGCCTTGACGTGGCGTGGGGGTTCAGTAGGTGGGACCAATGGCTCCGAGAAAACAAGTTCATTGGTGGTCCGTAGAGGTTGCTCAGCTCCGCCGAGCTAGCTTGGCGGCGGGCCGCCGCTGCCAACGTTATAGGAGGAGAAGACGCCGGGACGAGGCTGAGGAACAAACCATTGTTGAAGCGTACCGTGAGGCGAAAAAAGCCCTGAAGATCGCCATTCTCAGGGCCAAACTCGCCTCCAAGGTGGAATCGCTGGAGACTCTGAACAACGACCCATGGGGCAGGCCGTATAAAATAGTGAGGCAGCAGCTTCGCCCTTGGGCGCCCCCTCTGACAACGAGTCTCCAGCCGCATGTAGTGGAAAACGTGGTCTCTGCCTTGTTTCCGGCGAGGGCAGCTCATATGCCGCCAGTGATGGCTGCAGAGCGGCAGCCCGAGGAAGAAGAACTGCTGGTCCCAGAAGTAACTGAACCGGAGTTGGCGGTGGCAATAAAGCGACTCAAGTCGAAGAAAACAGCCCCGGGACTAGACGGCATCCCGGGGCGAGCCTGGGTGGTCGCACTGGAACCCTTCCTGGAGGAGAAGTTTCGGGGCCTGCTTTCCCTGTGCCTGGCACAAGGGGTATTCCCAGAGCCTTGGAAGGTGGGTAAACTCGTCCTTCTTCGAAAGGAAGGGCGCCCCGCTGACTCCGTCGAGCCATCGTCGTTTCGGCCCATCGTGCTGCTCGACGAGGCGGGCAAACTTTTAGAGAGGGTGATTTCTGCCCGAATCGTCGAGCACCTTGATGGTGTGGGTCCAAACATATCGGACCAGCAGTTCGGATTTCGTCGTTGCCGTTCAACGGTGCACGCTGTGTTGCGCGTTCGCGCAGATGAGGCGGTTGCACAGGGCGAGGTGGTTTTGGCGGTGTCACTTGACATCGCCAACGCCTTTAACACCATGCCCTGGCCCTGTATTAAAGAGGCACTTAAGTATCACGTAGTGCCTCCATACATATTGAGGGTCCTCGAGTCGTACCTCTCGGACCGTTCTATTACTTACCCGGTTCGGGAGGGGTGGGAAAGCCGCGCTATGTCATGCGGTGTTCCACAGGGCTCAGTCTTGGGCCCGCTCCTGTGGAACATCGGCTACGATTGGGTCCTGCGCGGCGCCAACCTCTGGGGTGTCCAACTCACCTGCTATGCAGACGACACCCTAGTGACGGCTCGAGGGAAAACATACAGGGAGGCCGCCATCCGCGCAACAGCGGGAGTGGCGCACGTTGTGCGCCGTATAAGGCTTCTGGGCCTTGAAGTGGCCCTGAATAAGTCCGAGGCCATGTGGTTTCATGGGCCTCGGAATCGTCCGCCAGTGGGAGAATCCGCCATCGTCGTGGGTGGCGTGAGGATTGCCGTCGAGTCGACTTTGAAATACCTGGGATTAGTGCTCGACGGCCGTTGGACGTTCCGCGCTCACTTCGAGCGTTTGGGGCCCCGGTTAATGGTTGCGGCTGCTGCCCTTTGCAGACTCATGCCGAACCTTGGCACGCAAGCAGGCAGCTCTATATGGGGGTCGTACGATCAATGGCAATGTACGGCTCCTCAGTTTGGGCGGACGCCCTGAACGGGGCTAATGCGGCGCTACTTCATGCGCCGCAGCGCCTTATGTCCATCAGGGCGTCAAGGGGATACCGTACGGTATCCCGAGAGGCTGCCTGCCTAATGGCGGGTTCCATGCCATGGGATTTGGACGTGAAAGTCCTCGCGTCCACTTTTCATTGGCGTGAAGATCGGCGGACGCAGGGCCATTGGCCCACGCAATGGGAGACTGCAGCCTACAAGCAGGAGGTCGAGGCTGCTGCCCTTGAGGCATGGGCGCTCAGGCTGGGACAGCCGAGCGCGGGGCACAAGACGGTGGAGGCCATTCTCCCCGTCCTCACGCAGTGGTTGCAGCGAGAGCATGGATCTCTGAGCTTCCGGCTGACACAGGTCCTTTCCGGGCATGGTTGCTTCGGTAAGTACCTGTGGCGGCTGGGCAAAGAGCAGGCTGCTCGTTGCCACCACTGTCTGAATTGCCCCGAAGATTCGGCGAACTTGGGCTGGGGAGAGGGCAGCACTCCGGGCCAGCATTGGCCCGGATCTATCCCTGACGGCCGTAGTTGCGGCCATGCTGGGAAGCCCCGAAGCGTGGGCGGCGGTGGCCTCCTTTTGCGAACACGTCATGCTTGCAAAGGAGGCCGCCGAAAGGGAGAGGGAGTTGGCGGACCCCACCGGAAGGGGCCGTCGTCGCCGCGGTGCAAGGAATAACTGACGCACCGCGGCCATTGGTAGGGTCTTTTAAGACCATGGAGCCCCCATAGCGTTCATCGCCGAAAGTGGGGCTCCACGGGCAGGAGGCGTGCAGAGTGGGGTTATCTGCGCGCTACCAAACCCTGCCCGAGAAGGACGGACGCTTAAGTGGTTCTGAGCGTCCGTTACTAGAATAGGTGGAAACAGGGGGTTCTGTCCCCCCCTTAGAAGGAACGCCTAGCGGCGTTAGGTGTGTGGAGTCCGCGGCGATGAATTGCCTAAGGCCAGACGACTCGTGGGCTCCACAAATTTGCACCTGGAAGGACCACCGTGGGGTTTTAGTCAGTAAGAGTCTGACATATCCCCGTCGCCCCCCCATGCGGCGGGGAATCCATGAGGATTTCCCCACGTAAAAAAAAAAAAAAAAGGTTTGGTTAGGTTAGGTTAGGTTAGGTTCCCCCACATGGTACAGCCTTGTCGCGGCGTGGGGGCTCAGTAGCCTCGGGCAATCCAGCCCGGGGTGAAGCCAATGTACCGAGTAGGCGTCGTTGTTAAGTTAGAACCTGGCGTTTGTGTCGTATCGGTCGGCCAGGTTCTGTCTTGCGTTCGGTTTCAGCTACCCACATTGGGCGGCTGGTGATGGAGGGGCGGCAGTGTCTTCAAGATACTGTCGGCCAACCCGTAAGCCTACTTCGGTGGGAACGGGGGCTCAGGCCACTGAGGTCTGGGCTGCGAGGAAGAAAATCTCTATAAAAAATCACCCTAATCCTAAGGTCGGCGTGCCGAGAGGATGAGTGTCTGGAGGGGGTCCAGTGCCTAGCGTCAGGGGAAAGGGGGGTAAGCTCGATGGTAGGCCGAGGGTAAAACCGCCTACCAAAACTTAAAATGGATAACACGGCACTTTTAAATAGATCTACCCAGGTGGGTCCCCGCAAGGGGGAATCCCACCCTTCCGCGGCCGCGGGAGGCGCCCCCACGTATTCTGGGGGGGGCAAAAAATGCCAAACCAACGAAACTTGCGATATTACCATGGATTTTGATTTAAGCGACACAGCCGTAGAGTCGAGTGACAACTCATATACCTCTACGGTGGACAATATTGGCTCTTTCTTTGTCGGATCACCTTCGGGTTCCCAGCGTAAGAGAATTTATGACGGATCTGAGTCAGCAACATCAGACTCAGAAGCAGAGAAGGACAAACGGAAGTCACCAACTTCTGAAAAAGCTCCCGCCAAGAGAGGTCGTGGTCGGCCTCCAACAACTGGCCAATATATTGGTGTAGGCCGAGCACGTCAGGAAGCTGCTGCTGCCAAAAAAGAATATTTTCTCCTGCAACAGGAAGAAGATATTACGCAGAGAATGGAGCGATATAATCGGCAAGAGCAGAAAAAGAGGGAAAAGGCGGCAGAGACTGCTATTGCAGGTATACCTGCCTCTGAAAAGACGGCAGAAGATCTACTTGAAAATGTGCAACACCAACTGTCAGTTATATTAGACGTAGCACAAAAGTCGAAGGCACTTAAAGGTACTTTGATTAAAGCCGTTAAGAATGCCACTACCTCGATCAAGGAGTCTTCTGAGGCTCTGTCGGAGCGGACCTCATCGATTGAATCGATGAAGTTGCAAGCTGAAAACTCTCGCCTCAAGAAGGAATTGCAGCTTTTGAAAGAAAACAACGAGGGTCTCCACCTTGAACAAATAGCCCTCAGAAAGGAGTTGGACGCCCTCCGGGCAGAAGTCAGAAGTGGCGGAAGCGCTCCAAGCCTAGAAGTCGGCGAAATTCTGACTCAATCAATAATGGTCCAGGTGGGGACCATGGTAAATGCACGGTTAGAAGCTTTAGAGGGGAGGCTTCTTCCGGAAAAACGACTGAGGCCACCACTGGCTGCAGACAAAAGGGCAAATAAAGCTCAAAGTAGTCTGAGATTGGTGGAAAACTTTGCTCCTACAGCCAAATCCACCCTTGAGAGGTTGACAGCCAAAGGAAAAGGCAAGGGGAAAAAGAGTAAGACTACCCAATCTGAGACGAATTCTTCAAACATCCCGCAGTCAAACGATATGGAGCCCATACCTGGCGCTTCAACAACACCAAGCACAGCTGAGACATGGGCGACGGTTGTTAGGAAGGGAAAAAATAAAAACAAGGGTAAAAAAGTAGAAATCACTGCTAGACCCCAAAAAGCAAAGACGGCGAAAACTGCTGGCCAGAAACTGAAGCCACCACGATCTGCAGCAGTCGTAATAAGCATCAGCGAAGAGGCCCTAAAGGAAGGACTAACCTACAAAGGTGTGATAGGTGATGCCAAGTCGCATATAAACCTGTCAAGATTAGAAATCGGGCCCCTGAGAATGCGATCCGCACTAACAGGAGCCCGAATGATCGAAACCTCTGGGGAACAAGCTTCTACCAAGGCAAATACCTTGGCTGAGAAGTTGAGAGAAGTGCTTCCTCCAGGCTTGGTGAAAGTTTCAAGACCAACAAAAACGGAAGCCATTCGGCTTGTTGGTCTAGATGACTCTGTGACCATAGAGGAGGCAACCCTAGCTGTTGCAAGTGCCGGCGATTGTAAGCCAGAGGACTTGAAAGTTGGTAAAATTGTTAGTGGTCCTCGAGGCCTTTCCACTTCAGTTGTCATATGCCCAGTGGTTACGGCTAAGAAGCTCCTCCAGATGGGTTCCATACAAGTTGGTTGGAGCTGGCCTCGTGTGCAGCATCTTCCCCAAAGAGAACTGCGATGTTTCAAATGCCTTGGAGCTGGCCACGTGCGGGCCCAATGCAAAGAAGAAGTGGACCGTGGCAATCTATGCTTCCGTTGTGGTTCACCTGACCACAAAGTAGTAAACTGCAACAACAAGCCATGTTGTCCAGTTTGTAAAGGGGAAAACAAACCAGCAGACCACATAGTTGGGGCGAAAAGTTGTTCTGCTACTAACAAAAGAAGGAAAGGTAAAAAACCTAATCCCGAAAAGAAGAAGGTGCCTATAGAAGTAGGCCGCTCAATGCCGACTATAAATGTGCAAGGAGCTCAGGAGGAACCAATGGTCGTCAATTAACAATGGCCCTAAAGTTCCTCCAAGCCAATCTCAACCACTGCGCCACTGCTCAGGATTTGTTCTTCCAAAGCACAGCGCAGTGGTTGATTCAAGTGGGGGTGGTCTCGGAGCCATACTTCGTTCCTACAGGGGCAAACTGGGTGTCGGACCTGAATGGCGTGGCGGCGATCACCGTCAGCCAGGCATCAGGGCTGCTGCTTGAAGAGGTAGTTAGGGGCAGGGGTTACGTTACGGCGCGAGTTGGGGAGATTGTTATTATCTCAATTTACTTCTCCCCAAACAATTCTTTTGCTGAATACGAGGTATTCCTCCAGGAGTTGGAAGCAGCAGTCCTGCAACGTCGCCCACGCCAGGTGTTAGTCGCTGGGGACTTTAACGCCAAATCTGTGGCTTGGGGTTCTCCGGCGACGGACCGCTTTGGCTCGGCTGTCATAGAATGGGCGACGGCCACGGGGTTAACTGTGGCAAACAGAGGTTCGACACCCACATGCGTCCGGCACAACGGGAGTTCGATTGTCGATCTGACCTTCGCAACTCCCGGTCTCTGGGCCCTAATTAAGGGCTGGAGGGTCATCACGGACGCAGAAACATACTCGGACCATCGCTATATACGGTTCGAGGTCTCTGCGTCCCGTGCATCCACCTCAGCAGGCAATTCTGCGACGAATATGGGTCTAAGATGGGCCCTCAGCAGGCTGGACAAAGATTTGCTGGCTGAAGCAGCCATCGTCCAGTCCTGGTCTGCGCCGCCTGATTTGGCAAATAACATCAGTCGTGGGGTGGACTGGTTTTGTGTGGCCCTCACAGAGATTTGTGATGCGTCGATGCCCCGAGCGGGAAAAATGGTTCCGAGACGCCAAGTTCATTGGTGGTCTGCTGAAATTGCTCAGCTCCGACGAGCAAGTTTAGCGGCGGGCCGCCGGTGCAACAGGTACAGGAGACGGAGATTCCGGGACGAGGCCAAGGAGCTCCGCATTGTAAACGAGTATCGCGAGGCGAAGTGGGCCCTCAAATCTGCGATATTTGCGGCCAAACTCGCGTCGAAGGCGGAGATGCTGGAGACTCTTAATAACGACCCGTGGGGAAGGCCATATAGAGCGGCACGACAAAAACTCCGCCCCCGGGCACCCCCACTAACTACCAGTCTCCAGCCTCAGGTTGTTGAAAACGTGGTATCGGCCTTGTTCCCGGCAAGAGCAGAACACCAGCCCCCGTTGATGGCTCCGGTGCGGCATAGTCCGGCGGATGCAGTCGAGGTTGTTCCAGCGGTGACGGAAGCGGAGTTGGCGGTCGCAATAAAGCGGTTAAAGGCAAAAAAGACGGCCCCGGGACTAGATGGAATCCCGGGGCGAGCCTTGGTCGCTGCACTAGAGCCCTATCTTGAGGAGGAATTCCGGACCCTGCTTTCCATGTGCTTAACCCAAAGTGCGTTTCCTAAGCCTTGGAAGGTAGGAAAACTAGTCCTATTGCGCAAAGAGGGACGCCCCGCTGACTCCGTCGAACCACCGGCGTTTCGGCCGATCGTGCTGCTCGACGAGGCGGGCAAACTTTTTGAAAGAGTGATCTCTGCCCGAATCGTCGAGCACCTCGACGACATAGGTCCAAATCTGTCGGACCAACAGTACGGCTTCCGCCGGTGCCGCTCAACGGTGCATGCAGTTTTGCGCGTTCGCGCAATCGCGGATGAGGCGGTAAGCCAGGGCGAAGTTGTGCTGGCGGTGTCATTGGACATCGCTAACGCTTTCAACACCATGCCCTGGCCCTGTATACTAGAGGCACTCAAATATCATGCAGTGCCTCCGTACGTATTGAGGATCCTCGAGTCGTACCTCTCGGACCGTTCTATAACCTATCCGGTTCGGGAGGGTTGGAGTAGTCGCGCAATGTCTTGCGGTGTGCCACAGGGCTCTGTTCTAGGGCCGCTCCTGTGGAACATCGGCTATGACTGGGTCTTGCGCGGTGCCAACCTTTGGGGTGTCCAACTCACCTGCTATGCAGATGACACCCTAGTGACGGCTCGGGGAAAAACATTCAGGGAAGCCGCCATCCGCGCAACAGCGGGAGTGGCACACGTAGTGCGCCGTATAAGGCTTCTAGGCCTTGAAGTGGCCCTGAACAAATCCGAGGCCATGTGGTTCCATGGGCCTCGGAACCGTCCGCCAGAGGGAGAATCCGCCATCGTTGTGGGTGGCGTGAGGATTGCCGTCGAGTCCACTTTGAAATATCTGGGATTAGTGCTCGACGGCCGTTGGACGTTCCGCGCTCACTTCGAGCGCTTGGGGCCCCGACTTATGGTTGCGGCAGCTGCGCTTTGCAGACTCTTGCCGAACCTAGGGGGCCCTCGGGACGGGTGCAGGCAGCTCTACATGGGAGTCGTACGGTCCATGGCTATGTACGGCTCCCCAGTTTGGTCAGACGCCCTTAATGGTTCAAATGCGGCGCTTCTTAATGCGCCGCAACGTCTTATGGCCGTAAGGGCGTCAAGGGGATACCGAACGGTATCCCGGGAGGCTGCCTGCCTTTTGGCGGGTTCTTTGCCATGGGATTTGGATGCAAACGTTCTAGCATCCACTTTCCATTGGCGAGAAGAACGGCGGACTCAGGGCCACTGGCCCACGCAACGGGAAACTGCGGCTTACAAAACGGAGGTTGAAGCTGCTGCCCTGGAAGCTTGGGCGCTACGGCTGGGACAGCCGAGCGCGGGGCACAAGACGGTGGAGGCCATTCTCCCCGTCTTCACGCAGTGGTTGCAGCGAGAGCACGGATCTCTGAGCTTTCGGCTGACACAGGTCCTTTCCGGGCATGGTTGCTTCGGGAAATACCTGTGGCGGCTGGGCAAGGAGCAGGCTGCTCGTTGCCACCACTGTCTGAACCAACGAATACAGATACTCTAACGAGAAGAATGCTCACTCCATACAATACGTATTTTTGTTAGTACCTGCGACAAGTGGTCAGATGTCGCTGTAGTCTAATTTTGGAATGGCGGGAAATTTGAAAAATCTACCATTACCGATGTGGCGGGAAATTTGAAATTTTGCAATACTTTTCTAGGATCTTGATTGATACTGAAACATTCATTTAATTTTATTTCAAGGAATAAAAGCTAGGTATTGGTTTGCTTTTTTTGCTTGAAATAAAATGAATTCATATTGAAGGAAATAAATAAAACGAAAAGTAAAATTTCAGGAGTTTTTTAATATTTTAATTTTCTTAGCTAGACGTTTCTTGGCGTATTCGCTAGATAATTCTCTGTTCTGCACTGTGCAAAATCTTTTTATCATTATTATTGAAACCGAATTCTGTATAATTTTTATATTCTCAGACCTTTTTTTTGTCATTTTTTTCTAATAATTTTATGCAATTGTACTTTATTTTATCCTCATGGTCATTTTCTTTTAAATATTTTTTTATTAGTTTAGCAGATTCTTCAACACAGGCTACAAAGCTATGGTTAGCATACTGAAGACTATGCTTGCCACCTACATATTCTTTAAATTCTGTGAAAATATGTACTTCAGACTGCTTATTGGCAAGCATAGCCTTCGTACAGCTCATGCAATCTCTCATATTTTTTTTGAAAATAAAACCTCAAACATACGCGCAAGCCTGTGTTTCTGCTGAGCTTTCTATATCTGCCTCTGGAATATCAAGTTGCCCATGCCCATGCCCTGAAGCACTAGGACCTGATTTGGTTGTCAGGTAATTAGATTTTGACACTGTTTTATTTTTGTTTCCGCTACGAATATTTCTAATATTGCTTAAAATAGCTGTTTTAAAGCCAGCAATGAATGGAGCGACTGTGGGATTATCATTTGACCCGCAATTGGCTCTTATACACCCAAATAAATTTTTAATGGGATCTTGATTGATTCGCCTTGTGGGTATGCTTTTAACGTTATATTTTTTATTGAGATTATTCCACCGTCGCTCATATCCATGGATCAATTTAAGCCAGCCCAATTGTGACGGTGGCTTTCTGCGGCACCCAATAAATTATAACTCATTTACTAAAACATACATACATACATATTCTCACGCCGTTAGTTCCCATTGGGGTAGGCAGAGACTATCGATCGCCACTTTGTACGATCCTGGCAAACCTCTCTGGCTTCGTTTGCATCCATCAATCTTTTCATACATGCTCTTTTATTCTTCATACTGCGGACACCTGCCTTTTTGAGCACATTTTCTATTTGATCCAAATGTGTCTAAAACTACAACTACAATTAACACAACTAAAATTTACTAAAACTACAGATTTTTTTAAAAAACTCCATATGTGGGCTCCGGGGTTAGTAAAATTAGTTTTATATGGTTTTCCTTCTTGCTGGTCTGGCGCATTAGCATTCAATAAATCAAATAAATTATTGAAATGCTCCAAAAATTTTGCGGTGCAGATTGCTGCTGCAGGTAACTCATCTGAAACAACGATGCTATATGTATATATGTATAGTTACATTTTTATTTTAAACCAGGTTATATTAAGTTATTTTTTACTTAAGGTACATAGAACTTATTCTTCAAATGAAATATATAGTGACTACTCTATTGATGAGAAACTGCATTAAAATCTATTGCTTATTTTTAAAGATGTCATCATACACAGGCAAAAAGTAACCTTTCAGTTCGCGCTTGAAGGTGATCCTACAGCATACATCATGGATTAGTCGGGAAGATCCTCTAAATACAATTTATATAAATTGTTTTATGATTTGTCATACAGTTATTAATAATCAGAATTATGAATCGCATTTATACATACATGATTATAACTGTGTAGTGTTGGCATAGAATAACACTATCCCATTTATTCTAGTGGGTTTGCCTAAGGGACGACTAACGGTGTTGGGGCTTTAAGGGATTTTTGGGCGACGCGGTTGGAGACCCAACACCAACACCCTTTATTTTACCATCCTTTCCCCACTCCACTTTACAAAAGTGACTGAGGATTTTTTTATTCCTCAATGGCTACCCCTTCTAGGGATTTATAGCCGTGAGAATATGTATTTATGTGTGTAAGTACATACATATTCTGCCTAAAAAGTTGATAGGTAGATAACTCACTGGTGGATGCTTTAGAATAAATGCCCATTGCCGCAGAGTGCGGGGCACAAGACGGTGGAGGCTATCCTTTCCGTCTTTGAGCAGTGGCTGCAACGAGAGCACGGGGCTCTGAGCTTTCGGCTGACACAGGTCCTTTCCGGGCATGGTTGCTTCGGAAAGTACCTGTGGCGGCTGGGCAAAGAGCAGGCCGCTCGGTGCCACCACTGTGCAAACTGCCCCGAGGAGACGGCGCAGCATACGCTTGAAGTGTGCCCAGCGTGGGACATAGAGAGGGCAGAACTCCGGGCGATCATCGGCCCGGATTTCTCTTTACCAGCTGTCGTTTCGGCTATGGTGGAGAGACCCGATGCGTGGGCGGCGGCGGCCTCCTTTTGCGAACGAGTCATGCTTGCAAAGGAGGCCGCCGAAAGAGAGAGGGAGTTGGCGGACCCCACTGGAAGGGGCCGTCGTCGCCGTGGTGCCAGGAACCACTGACGCACCGCGGCCTCGGTTAGGGTCTTCTAAGACCACGGAGCCCCCATATGGCGTGCGTCGCCGAAAGCGGGGCTCCACGGGCAGGAGGCACGCAGAGTGGGGCTATCTGCGCGCTACCAAACCCTGCCCAAGAAGGACGGGCGCTTAGGTGGTCCTGAGCGTCCGTGACTACTAAAGTGGAAAAGGGGGGTTCCGTCCCCCCCAATGAAGGAATGCCGCGAGGCATAAGGTGCGTGGGGTCTCGGGAACATTGCAATTGAAGAGTACCCAGAGACCCCACATGTGTGCACCAAGAAGGACCACCGTGGGGTTTTAGTCAGTAGAAGTCTGACATATCCCCGTCGCACCCCTATGCGGCGGGGAATCCATGAGGATTTCCCCACGTAAAAAAAAAAAAAAAAAAGGTTAGGTTAGGTTAGGTTAGGTTAGGTTCCCCCACACGGTGCAGCCTTGTCGTGGCGTGGGGGCTCAGTAGCCCCGGACTAGCCACCCGGGGTGAAGCTAATGCACCGAGGTGGCGTCGCTCCCAGTATCCCTCTTATTAGGAGAGGGGACAGGGGAAGCGACGCAGATCGTAACCCCAGCAACAGTTGTAGCCGCTGTTGCTGGTACCGAGGGCCTTGCCGTCACCGACAGGTCGCGAGGAGTCAACCTCTATAAAAATCGGAGGAGAAAACCTCGTTAAAAATCATGGGGTGGGTTGCTCCCGCTTTCCTTTCGAGGTGTAGAGAGGGAACGGGAGCAAGAGGGGAACTCGTAACCCTGGCAGTATTGCACTACCAGGGCCGAGGGTCTTGCCGTGGTGTAGGCTTGACCGCGAGGAGTAAACCTCTATAAAAAATCGGAAGAGGAGTAAACCTTCCGCAAAAATCCGAGGACAAAACTTCGTTAAAAAATCCGTGAGGTGGTGGGCTGCGACCGGCGGGTTGCAGTCTGCTACTCCGCAAGGAGAACCTCGAGGGGGCGGGCGTTTGGAACGTGTGGCCCAAGCGTCTGCGGTGCTGAGGAAGCACAAGGGGGAGTGGGGGACTTCAAGTCCCCCGAGATGGACGCCGAGAGGCGTGGTGCGCGGGATTGGAGGTAGACTGCCACGGGCGTTCCCACCAATCCCGCATCAAAGCACCGAAGAAGGCCACCGTGGGGTTTTAGTCGGTAAGAGTCCGACATACCTTCGTCACCCCGCCGGGTGACGTCGGATCCATGAGGATTTCCCCACGACAAAAAAAAAAAAAAAGGTTAGGTTAGGTTCCCCCACACGGTACAGCCTTGTCGTGGCGTGGGGGCTCAGTAGCCTCGGGCAATCCAGTCCGGGGTGAAGCTAATGTACCAAAAGTCCGCTTCTCTCCTCTGCTTCCAGAGCGAGCAGTAAGCGGACGGGAAGTCGTGGCACATTCTGATGTGCACGGCTTAGCCCCAGCGTTTGTCCACATTGGGCGGCTGGGGCGGGTGTTAGAACCTGGCGTCTGTGTCGCATCGGTCGGCCAGGTTCTGTCTTTGTGGGGCGGCAGTGTCTTCATGATACTGCCGGCCAAACCGTAAGTCTACTTCGGTGGGAACGGGGGCTCAGGCCACTGAGGTCTGGGCTGCGAGGAAGAAAACCTCTATAAAAAATTACCCTAATCCCAAGGTCAGCGTGCCGATGGGATGAGTGTCTGGAGGGGGTCCAGTGCCTAGCGCAGGGGATGGGGGGGTTAAGCTCGCTGGTAGGCCGAGGGTAAAGCCTACCAAAAACTAATATGAATAAGGAAATTTTGAAGAGTATTACCCAGGTGGGTCCCCGAAAGGGGGAATCCCACCCTTCCGCTTCTGCGGAAGGCGCCCCCGCGTATTCTGGGGGGGGCAAAAACTTCCAAACCAATGACCAAAGCAAACAATTAACGGATTCCGATTTTAGTGTTTTTTTTTTTTTTTTTTATTTATTTATTCGTTGACCACCAACAGCAAACACAACAAACATGGCACAGAACATACAATTGTTTTACAAAGCCAATGACAGGTGATCACAATTACCGGTTCAAAACAAAAGAGGAACGAAATTAAGGCGGTTGCCCGCGAAAATACAGCAAGTTCATTAGAAAAAAGAAAAATAATAATATTATAAATAACGTTTAAAAAATACAAGGAAAGAAAGAGAATAAAAATATAAAAATATGAACAAAACCAAAAAAAGACCGTGAATGATGATACTATGATGGTAATGTATATAGGTATGTGTGTGTGTGTGTGCGTGTGTGTGTGTGTGTGTTTGTGTATGTGTATGTGTATATGTATGTTTTAATTATGCTTATACTGGTTAACTTTGACTTGTTTTAAATGTTTCTATAACATTCTTACGAAATTCAAATCTGTTTGAAAAAAAAGGGTCCAAATCACTAAAGTTGTTGTTGAATTCGTACAAAATACGGCGGATGGGAGCATTTTGAGAGTAGTTTGTTCTTGAGTGTGGAATATGAAACAAAGATTTTGAATGACAATTCACAAAGAAGTGATGAGGGGATGAGCGATTCATCAATGAAGACTGCAGGTAGCTCGAATAGCTTCTTCGATCTTCTAAGAAAGCGACGAGCTGGGAGCGGACTGAGTGTCTCAGACTCCGATGGCAGTGTCGAAACTTCCTTTGCTGGTAGCACAGTACCACCGAAAAAAGGCCGCGGAAGACCTCCTTCCACAGGTCAATACATAGGCGTTGGCAAGGCAAGGGCTGATGCAAAAGCAGCGCGAAATCAGTTCTTACGGCAAGAGCAGATAGTAACGGAACAGGAGGATATAAGCCAGCGAGCCAATCGTAATGCAGCTCGGAAAGAAAAAACGCAGGCCTCGACAGCCCTAAGTGCGAAAAATTCGGCTGCAGAATTAGCTCAGACTGTCGAAGAGGGGGTCTCGAAAATATTGGAAGTAGCCAAGAGATCGGGAAATTTAAAAGGTACTTTTGTAAGGGACCTTAAGAATGCGGCGGAAAAAATTCTGCATCATAATGAACTTCTCAAGGAGTGTTCATCTTCTGATGAAGTTATAAAGTTGCAGGAAGAGCTCTCCCGGCAAAAGGAGGAAAATCAAAGGATAAAAGCCGATAACGCTAGCTTAGCTAGCCAAATGGATGCTCTGCGGATGGAATTGGCGGAAATGAGGGTAAAAATTAGCGGCATTAGCTCATCCTCGGAGAAAACATCCTCGCCAGATGAAAACTTAGCTCGTGCAATCATGGTTCAAGTAGGAACCATGGTTAACGCCAGACTTGAGGCACTGGAAGGCCGTCTCCTTCCAGAAAAACGGATTCGCCCACCGTTGGCTGCAGATGGAGTAACCTCAAAGCTGGTAGCAAACGCTGCACCACAAAGAAAGAGTACATCTGTAGCTAAAGGGACCCAACAAAAAACGGCGGAAAAGGGCAAGGGCAAAGGCCAGGGTAAGAAAACTGCTAAAGTATCCTCACCAGAAGTGAGCCTACAAGAAGTAGCCCAACCTCTGGGTCCTCGAGCTGCGGATTTGCAACCTGTTCCCGGCCCTTCTTCAGGGGACGCAGTAGAGTCCTGGGCGACTGTGGTCCGGCGGGGCAAGAAGCGGTCCACAAAGGATGTTCCAGCGAAAGACCGTCAGCCGACCAAAAACAAAGCGGCATCAAAGAAGTTACGAGTCCCTCGTACTTCAGCAGTAATAGTTACGCTTCAAGAACAAGCTTGTGAGTCTGGTCTTACTTACAAGCAAATTATGACTGAAGCAAGGCAAAAGTTGGACCTGCCAGGCTTAGGAATGGGGCCCTTGCGTATGCGGACAGCATTAACTGGGGCTCGAAAACTAGAGGTAGGTGGTGAGAGCTCCTCTCAGAAGGCGGACGTTCTTGCGGCGAAATTAAGAGAAGTTTTTGATGCCAGTATGGTGAAAATTTCTAGGCCATCAAAACTGGAAGACCTACGTCTTGTCGGCCTAGACGATTCAGTCTCTGTAGAAGAAGTGAGAGTGGTCATTGCAACTGCTGCTGATTGCTCCACATCAGACTTAAAGGTGGGGCAGATAACGGAAGGACAACGCGGATTGTGTTCTGTTCACATTAGGTGTCCAACCGTTACTGCCAAGAAACTATTGCAGTTGAAGGCGCTAGAAATCGGTTACGGAACGGCTAGGGTGCAACTTCTTTCAAAGAAAGAGCTACGCTGCTATAAATGCCTCGAACCTGGCCATGTACGTGCGCAGTGCAAGTCGGAAATAGACCGTAGCAACATCTGCTACCGTTGCGGTCAGCCAGACCACATTGCTAGGGACTGTGGGGCTAAACCTAGCTGCCCCGTTTGCAAAGCCGCCAATAAGCCAGCGGATCATACTGTTGGTGCAAAAGCCTGCTCTTCGAATAAAAAGAAGAGAGGAGGCACGACAAGAGCAGGAACAGGGTACCAAAGCCCTGACAAGTCTAATCGCTTACCAAGAAATGGTGGCGATAAAAGATCTGAGGCGGAACCCATGGTCATAAGTTAGTGATGGCTATGCGGTTCCTACAGGTGAACCTTAACCACTGCGCCACTGCCCAAGACCTGTTCTTTCAAAGCATGGCGGAGTGGTTAATAAACATTGGAGTGGTCTCGGAGCCATATTTCGTCCCCGATGGGGTAAATTGGGTGTCGGATCTTTACGGCGTCGCTGCAATAACGGTCAGCAGATCTTCAGGACTGCTGCTGGAAGAAGTGACCCGGGGTCGGAGGTTCGTGGTGGCTCGCATCGGAGAAATTGTCGTAGTGTCAATCTACTTCTCCGCTAACGATCCACTTTCCGACTTCGAGGTGTTTCTGCAAGATCTAGAAGCAGTAGTCCTTCAGCGCCGTCTTCGGCAGGTTTTGATTGCCGGGGACTTTAACGCTAAGTCAGTGGTTTGGGGATCCCCGGCAACGGAACCTTTCGGACACGCCGTTGTTGAATGGGCGACGGCCACTGGAATGGCTGTCGCTAACACGGGTTCGACACCCACATGTGTTAGGCATAACGGGAGTTCGATCGTCGATCTGACTTTCGCTACTCCCGGTCTCTGGGCCCTAATTAAGGGCTGGAGGGTCATCACTGACGTGGAGACATACTCTGACCACCGATATATCCGGTTTGATGTCTCTACGTCTCGTGAAGTCACCTCATCAGGCGGCTCATCGGCAAACGGGGGCCCAAGATGGGCCCTCAGCAGGCTGGATAAAGAACTAATGGCCGAAGCAGCCATTGTCAGTCCTGGTCTGCACCGCCTGACTTTGCCAATGACATCATGGCTGAGGTGGCCTGGTTTAGTGGGGCCCTCACAGAGATATGCGACGCGTCCATGCCCCGGGCGGGACCAATGGCTCCAAGGAGACAAGTTCACTGGTGGTCTGCCGAAGTTGCTCAGCTCCGCCGAGCTAGCATGGCGGCGGGCCGCCGATGTCAGCGCTACAGAAGGAGAAGACGCCGGATCGAGGCCGAGGAACAAGAAATAGTTGATGCGTACCGTGAGGCGAAAAACGCCCTGAAGATCGCTGTTCTCAGGGCCAAACTCGCCTCCAAGGTGGAATCGCTGGAGACTCTAAACAACGACCCATGGGGCAGGCCGTACAAGATTGTGCGGCAGCAGCTTCGCCCTTGGGCGCCCCCTTTGACAACGAGTCTCCAGCCACACGTAGTGGAAAACGTGGTCTCGGCCTTGTTTCCGGCAAGGGCAGCTCATATGCCCCCAGTGATGGCTGCAGAGCGGCAGCATGAGGAGGAAGAACTGCTGGTCCCAGAAGTGACTGAACCGGAGTTGGCAGTGGCAATAAAGCGACTCAAGGCGAAGAAGACAGCCCCGGGACTAGACGGCATCCCGGGGCGAGCCTGGGTGGTCGCACTGGAACCCTTCCTGGAGGAGAAGTTCCGGGGCCTGCTTTCCCTGTGCCTGGCACAAGGGGTATTTCCAGAGCCTTGGAAGGTGGGCAAACTCGTCCTCCTACGAAAGGAAGGGCGCCCCGCTGACTCCGTCGAACCATCGTCTTTTCGGCCTATCGTTCTGCTCGACGAGTCGGGCAAACTTTTCGAGAGGGTGATCTCTGCCCGAATCGTCGAGCACCTTGATGAGGTAGGCCCAAACATATCGGACCAGCAGTTTGGATTCCGCCGATGCCGTTCAACGGTACACGCGGTGTTGCGCGTTCGCGCGATAGCGGACGAGGCGGTCGCACAGGGCGAGGTGGTTTTGGCGGTGTCACTTGACATCGCCAACGCCTTCAATACCATGCCCTGGCCCTGTATTAAAGAGGCACTTAAGTATCATGTAGTGCCTCCATACATATTGAGGGTCCTCGAGTCGTACCTCTCGGACCGTTCTATTACTTACCCGGTTCGGGAGGGGTGGGAAAGCCGCGCTATGTCATGCGGTGTGCCACAGGGGTCAGTCTTAGGTCCGCTCCTGTGGAACATCGGCTACGATTGGGTCCTACGCGGCGCCAACCTCTGGGGTGTCCAACTCACCTGCTATGCAGACGACACCCTAGTGACGGCTCGAGGGAAAACATACAGGGAGGCCGCCATCCGCGCAACAGCGGGAGTGGCGCACGTTGTGCGCCGCATAAGGCTTCTGGGCCTTGAAGTGGCCCTGAATAAGTCCGAGGCCATGTGGTTTCATGGGCCTCGGAATCGTCCGCCAGTGGGAGAATCCGCCATCGTCGTGGGTGGCGTGAGGATTGCCGTCGAGTCGACTTTGAAATACCTGGGATTAGTGCTCGACGGCCGTTGGACGTTCCGCGCTCACTTCGAGCGTTTGGGGCCCCGGTTAATGGTTGCGGCTGCTGCCCTTAGCAGACTCATGCCGAACCTTGGGGGCCCCAGGAACGCAAGCAGGCAGCTCTATATGGGGGTCGTACGATCAATGGCAATGTACGGCTCCCCAGTTTGGGCAGACGCCCTGAACGGGGCTAATGCGGCGCTTCTTCATGCGCCGCAGCGCCTTATGTCCATCAGGGCGTCAAGGGGATACCGTACGGTATCCCGAGAGGCTGCCTGCCTATTGGCGGGTTCCATGCCATGGGATTTGGACGCGAAAGTCCTCGCGTCCACTTTCCACTGGCGCGAAGATCGGCGGACGCAGGGCCACTGGCCCACGCAACGGGAGACTGCGGCCTACAAGCAGGAGGTCGAGGCAGCTGCCCTCGAGGCATGGGCGCTCAGGCTGGGACAGCCGAGCGCGGGGCACAAGACGGTGGAGGCCATTCTCCCCGTCCTCACGCAGTGGTTGCAGCGAGAGCATGGATCTCCGAGCTTCCGGCTGACACAGGTCCTATCCGGGCATGGTTGCTTCGGTAAGTACCTGTGGCGGCTGGGTAAAGAGCAGGCTGCTCGTTGCCACCACTGTCTGAATTGCCCCGAAGATTCGGCGAAACACACTCTCGAAGAGTGCCCAGCTTGGGCTGGGGAGAGGGCAGCACTCCGGGCAAGCATTGGCCCGGATCTATCCCTGACGGCCGTAGTTGCGGCCATGGTGGGGAGCCCCGAAGCGTGGGCGGCGGTGGCCTCCTTTTGCGAACACGTAATGCTTGCAAAGGAGGCCGCCGAATGGGAAAGGGAGCTGGCGGACCCCACTGGAAGGGGCCGTCGTCGCCGCGGTGCCAGGAACCACTGACGCACCGCGGCCTCGGTTAGGGTCTTTTAAGACCACGGAGCCCCCATATGGCGTGCGTCGCCGAAAGCGGGGCTCCACGGGCAGGAGGCGCGCAGAGTGGGGCTATCTGCGCGCTACCAAACCCTGCCCAAGAAGGACGGGCGCTTAGGTGGTCCTGAGCGTCCGTGACTACAAAAGTGAAAAAGGGGGGTTCTGTCCCCCCCCAAAGAAGGAATGCCGCGAGGCATTAGGTGTGTGGAGCCCGCGGCGATGAATTGCCTAAGGCCAGACGACCCGTGGGCTCTACAAATTCGCACCTGGAAGGACCACCGTGGGGTTTTAGTCAGTAGAAGTCTGACATATCCCCGTCGCACCCCCATGCGGCGGGGAATCCATGAGGATTTCCCCACGTAAAAAAAAAAAAAAAAGGTTAGGTTAGGTTAGGTTAGGTTAGGTTAGGTTAGGTTAGGTTAGGTTAGGTTAGGTTTTTTTTTTTTTTTATTAGTGAAACCTCCGTTTATTGGAGGTTTCATGCGATCTTTTCCCCCTTCATGGGCAAAGGAGACTTTTTACATCTTTGCGTATTTATTTAAGGTTATTAAGTGGCCCAGCCGCTTTTATTGACCATTCGGTCGCTATTTTATTTAAGTCATTTCTTTTCTGAACATCAATTAATGTCATCTTTATTGGTTCTTACAATTTGCATCTCCATAAACATTGTGCTTTTGTGTTACATTATCCATTTGCTGCTTTCTCTTTATTTCCTTTTATATAAATATGGTTATTTTAGTTTACATTTATAGATTAATTCTATCAACTGATAAATAGTTACTATTTGCTATATATATTCTGGTTATGTTGTTAACAACTGTGGTTGATACACTTTATATAATTTATCTTATTCTATTATTTGATACATACTACTATTAGCTTATTACATAAAACATATCTGTATATAATTATTATATAATAACCTTGAATAAATACGAGTTGTTTTTGCTTGAGACTTGATCATCAAGTTTCAGGCAAATAACTGATTATAGGTACGGTTATATGTTGGTAATAGATTCATACATTATAATGTTTTTTTTAAAATTTTATTACAGTAATATAGTGAGCTTGACATACTATATGTGGGTGAAGGTCAGATCGATCAGGTATAGGCATTTTTTTTTTTTTTTTTTTTTTTTTTTTCATTCCATTTATTGATATAATTGGTAGTCATTTTCCTTTTAAGAAAACTATTATGTTGTTGTTGTTTTTTTTTTTTTTTTTTTTTTTTTTTTTTTTATTATTATTATTATTCTTTTTTGGCCTTGTCCTTTTGTCACCTTGTTAAGCTCATGCCCATAAGGCAGGTTCAAATAAATACAACAATGTTGTTTACAAACATTATGAATACATGCATATGGAAGTTATACTATACAATATTATTTTTATTAAATATATTATGAAAGCAATTTTATTTATCCCTACCGCATGTACAATAATATATTATTATAATATATTATTTACATCGATCATTTGACATATTACAACTTGACATTTGCATTTCTAAGAAAAGACATTGTGTATAGGATATACAAATGTCTTTTCGTGTTGAGGTCTTAAATTTTCAAGTAAGTTTTACGTGCATACGTCCTTTCTTTACAATCCTAAGATATATATTATAGAAAATAGATTTATAGACTATAGACGAAGTAAGTTTATTATATATTTAATGAAGGATGAACGAGATTGGATAAGGAAGCTAATGTTATACATGTCTATGGTAATGATAATTGGCTGCCTATTCGTACGCTATAAGGGAGCGCGATATCGCGTCCCACTTACGTCTAATTGGACACTCGCCGTCGAAACAGTTATGGTCCGTTCTGTCCATTTTTGAAGAAAAAACTCTGGAGAATCCAGTTCTTGCGTCTTCTAAGACGGCTCACGACATCAATTCCCAGATAAAAGTGGATACGACCGCCATTTTAGAGGTGGCCAATAAATCCAAGAGACTGAAGGGAACCATGGTAAAGGTCCTCAAAAATGCTGTTGCTTCCATCATGGAGTCCTCGGATGCTTTGTTGGAGAGGTCTTCAACGGAAGAGACCAGAAAGCTCCAACAAGAAAATTCTCGCCTCAAAGATGAGCTCACTCAACTGAGGGTTGACAATGCCAACCTTCAACAAGAGCAAAATTCCCTGAGAAAAGAGCTGGACGCACTACGAGATGAGGTTCGTAATGGCCGTTCAGACCCAGAAGCCGACTCGAACCTGGCTCGCACAATCATGGTTCATGTCGGAACTATGGTAAACGCCAGGTTAGAGGCCCTAGAAGATCGGCTTTTGCCTGAAAAACGTGTCAGACCACCCCTGGCATTTGATAAGGCGTCCAAAGTTGGGCAAACTTCTAAACCTTTGTCTCCCCAGGTAGAAGAGAAAGTTAAAGAAAATGTGAAGAAAAATAAAGGCAAAGGAAAGGGAAAGCAAACGCCTAAACCATCTCCATTGCCGGTACATGAGGCAACCCCGAAAAACCGGAGTCAAGCAATGGCTGCGGTTCCGATATCACAGCCGGCTCCTGGCACCTCATCAACTGTGAATGAGTCCTGGGCAACCGTGGTCCGCCGCGGAGGGAAGAAAAAGAAGGCCGTTGCACCTGTCAAGGCCCCGCAAAAAGTAACGGCCCAAGCAGCTGCCAAAAAGCTTAAACCTCCGCGTTCTGCCGCGGTGATAGTGAGCTTGAGCGAAGACGCTGCTAAAAGCGGGTTAACGCTGGGAAATATCATTTCCGATGCCAAAACCAAAATCGACTTCCCTGGTTTAGGCATTGGGCCCATGCGTATTCGCTCAGCTCTCACTGGAGCTCGGAAATTCGAAATTTCGGGTGAGCAGGCTCCGGAAAAAGCTGATGCCTTTGCGGCTAAACTGAGGGAAGTCCTTCCGTTGGACTCAGTTAGGATATCCAGGCCAACAAAAATTGAGGCTTTACGACTCATTGACCTGGATGACTCGGTGTCGGAAGGAGAAATAGCCGGTGCAGTGGCCTGCGTGGGTGGGTGCGTCCGGGATGATGTTAAGGTAGGAAAGGTGTCAGTTGGGTACCGAGGATCCTGCTCGGCTCTCATACGTTGTCCCATAGCTGCCGCTAAAAAGCTGTTGCAGACGGGCTCTTTACAGATTGGCTGGGGCAGAGTGACAGTGCAGCACTTACCACATAGGGAGTTGCGCTGTTACAAGTGTTTAGAGGCGGGGCACGTTCGTGCCAATTGTAAATCCCAGGTGGATCGCAGCGAATTCTGCTTTCGTTGTGGCTCCTCAGGGCATAAAGCTGAGGTATGCTTAAACAAGCCATGTTGCCCAATTTGTAAGGCAACAGGGAAACCTAGCGAGCATTCAGTGGGGGCAAAAAGCTGTTCGACTTCGAAACAGAAAAAGCCTAAAAAGCGCCAACATGCTGGGAAAAGTATGCCACTTTTAGCTCCAGCAAGTGACAGCAACAGCCCGAACAAAGGGCCAGTGGAGGAACCCATGGTCGTTAATTAATAATGGCTTTGCGGTTCCTCCAAGTGAACTTGAACCACTGCGCCACTGCTCAAGATCTCTTCTTTCAGAGCGTGGCGGAGTGGTCTATTAATGTGGGTATTGTCTCGGAGCCATATTACGTCCCTACAAGGGCTAATTGGGTGTCGGACCTAAATGGTGTGGCGGCTATAACCGTCACTAGCTCGTCGGGGCTGCTGCTAGAAGAAGTGAGAAGGGGCAGGGGTTTCGTCTCGGCACGGGTGGGGGATTTAGTTATCTTTTCCCTTTACTTTTCGCCGAACGACTCCCTTGCCAATTTCGAGACTTTTCTGCAAGATCTCGAAGCAGCAGTCCTACAATGTCGCCCACGCCAAGTATTGGTCGCTGGAGACTTCAATGCCAAATCTACGGCTTGGGGTTTTCCGGCGACAGACGCCTTTGGTGGGGTGGTTTTAGAGTGGGCGACAGCCGCGGGATTCTCCGCGGCAAATAGGGGTTCGACACCTACATGCGTCAGGCATAACGGGAGTTCGATTGTCGATTTAACATTCGCAACTCCCGGCCTCTGGGCCCTGATCAAGGGCTGGAGGGTTGTCACAGACGTGGAGTCGTACTCAGACCATCAGTATATCCGGTTTGAGATCTCCACGTCCAGACCAGCCACCCAACCGGGTGGAGCGTCGGCAAATGGGGGACCTAGGTGGGCCCTCAGCAGGCTGGACAAGGAGATGATGGTGGAAGCCTCCATCGTCCAGTCCTGGATGTCACCGCCGCCCGGTGCGGCCGTCGACATCAGTGCCGAGGTGAGCTGGTTTCGTGAAGCCCTCACAGAGGTATGCGACGCGTCGATGCCCCGAGTGGGACCGATGGCTCCGAGACGCCAGATGCACTGGTGGTCCGCCGAGATCGCACAACTCCGACGTGCGAGCATCGCGGCGAGACGCCAGTGCAAAAGAATAAGAAGAAGGAGACGCCGGGACGAGGCCGAAGAGAACCGCGTTGTCGAGGCTTTCCGGGAGGCTAAGAAAGCATTAAAACTGGCGATTTATGATGCCAAAGAAGCCTCCCGAAAGGAATTACTGGAGGCTCTAGACGATGATCCATGGGGGCGCGCCTACAGAATGGCCAGGCAAAGGTTAAGACCATGGGCGCCCCCACTAACTACGAGCCTCCAGACTATTGTGGTGGAAAATGTGGTTTCGGCCCTGTTCCCGGCCAGGGGGGTGCATCAGCCCCCCATGATGGCGATTGAGCGGCGGCGTTCGGTGGACGAACTTCTCGTCCCCGAAGTAACCGAACCGGAGTTGGCGGTGGCCATAGAGCGCCTGAAGAAGAAGAAGACGGCCCCGGGACTAGATGGGATTCCGGGGCAGGCGTGGGTAGTGGCGCTCAAGCCCTTCCTGGAGGAGAGGTTTCGGGGCCTGTTCTCCACGTGCCTGGAACAAGGTGTGTTTCCCGAGCCGTGGAAGACGGGTAAACTCGTGCTTCTGCGAAAGGATGGGCGCCCCGCCGACTCCGTAGAACCCTCGGCTTTTCGACCGATTGTGCTGCTCGACGAGGCGGGTAAACTTTTAGAAAGGGTGATCTCTGCCCGAATCGTCGAGCACCTCGAGGGAGCTGGTCCAAATCTCTCGGACCAGCAGTTCGGTTTTAGACGCTGCCGCTCGACTGTACACGCAGTTCTGCGAGTCCGCTCAATAGCGGACGAGGCGGTCTCCCAGGGCAAGGTGGTGTTGGCGGTATCACTCGATATCAAGAACGCATTCAACACCATCCCCTGGTCCTGTATAACGGAGGCACTGAAATTTCACGAAGTGCCTCCGTACTTGAGGAGGATCCTCGGGTCGTACCTCTCGGATCGGTTCATCACGTATCCGCTTCGGGAGGGTTGGGGTCGCCGCGAGATGTCTTGCGGTGTTCCACAGGGCTCAGTCTTGGGCCCGCTCCTGTGGAACATCGGATACGATTGGGTTTTACGCGGCGCCAACCTCTGGGGTGTCCAACTTACCTGTTATGCAGACGACACCCTAGTGACGGCCCGAGGGAAAACATACAGAGAGGCCGCCATTCGCGGAACTGCAGGAGTGGCGCACGTAGTGCGCCGGATAAGGTCATTGGGCCTAGAAGTGGCCCTGAACAAATCCGAGGCCATGTGGTTCCATGGTCCTCGGAACGGTCCGCCGGCTGGAGAATCCGCCATCGTTGTGGGTGGCGAGAGGATTGCCGTCGAGTCAACTTTGAAGTATCTGGGATTAGTGCTCGACGGCCGATGGACGTTCCGCGCTCACTTCGAGCGTTTGGGGCCCCGGTTGATGGTTGCGGCAGCTGCACTCTGCAGACTCCTGCCGAACCTTGGGGGCCCTAGGAACGGGTGCAGGCAGCTCTACATGGGAGTCGTACGGTCCATGGCCATGTACGGCTCCCCAGTCTGGGCTGACGCCCTGAAGGGGTCGAATGCGGCGCTTCTTCACGCGCCGCAACGGCTTATGGCTGTCAGGGCGTCAAGGGGATACCGTACGGTATCCCGCGAAGCTGCCTGCCTAATGGCGGGTTCGAAGCCGTGGGAGTTAGACGCGCAAGTTCTCGCGTCGACCTTCCACTGGCGCGAAGAACGGCGGACACAGGGCCACTGGCCCACGGATCGGGAAACAGCGGCCTACAAACAGCAAGAAGATGCCGCTGCCCTCGACGCTTGGGCACTAAGGCTGGGCGAGCCTAGTGCGGGGCACAAGACGGTGGAGGCTATCCTTCCCGTCTTTGAGCAGTGGCTGCAACGAGAGCACGGGGCTCTGAGCTTTCGGCTGACACAGGTCCTTTCCGGGCATGGTTGCTTCGGAAAGTACCTGTGGCGGCTGGGCAAAGAGCAGGCCGCTCGGTGCCACCACTGTGCAAACTGCCCCGAGGAGACGGCGCAGCATACGCTTGAAGTGTGCCCAGCGTGGGACATAGAGAGGGCAGAACTCCGGGCGATCATCGGCCCGGATCTCTCTTTACCAGCTGTCGTTTCGGCTATGGTGGAGAGACCCGATGCGTGGGCGGCGGCGGCCTCCTTTTGCGAACGAGTCATGCTTGCAAAGGAGGCCGCCGAAAGAGAGAGGGAGTTGGCGGACCCCACTGGAAGGGGCCGTCGTCGCCGCGGTGCCAGGAACCACTGACGCACCGCGGCCTCGGTTAGGGTCTTCTAAGACCACGGAGCCCCCATATGGCGTGCGTCGCCGAAAGCGGGGCTCCACGGGCAGGAGGCGCGCAGAGTGGGGCTATCTGCGCGCTACCAAACCCTGCCCAAGAAGGACGGGCGCTTAGGTGGTCCTGAGCGTCCGTGACTACTAAAGTGGAAAAGGGGGGTTCCGTCTTCCCCAATGAAGGAATGCCGCGAGGCATAAGGTGCGTGGGGTCTCGGGAACATTGCAATTGAAGAGTACCCAGAGACCCCACATTTGTGCACCAAGAAGGACCACCGTGGGGTTTTAGTCAGTAGAAGTCTGACATATCCCCGTCGCACCCCCATGCGGCGGGGAATCCATGAGGATTTCCCCACGTAAAAAAAAAAAAAAAAAAAAAAAGGTTCCCCCACACGGTGCAGCCTTGTCGTGGCGTGGGGGCTCAGTAGCCTCGGGCAATCCAGCCCGGGGTGAAGCCAATGTACCGAGAGTCCGCTTCTCTCCTCTGCTTCCAGAGCGAGCAGTAAGCAGACGGGAAGTCGTGGCACATTCTGATGTGCACGGCTTAGCCCCAGCGTTTGTCCACATTGGGCGGCTGGGGCGGGTGTTAGAACCTGGCGTCTGTGTCGCATCGGTCGGCCAGGTTCTGTCTTTGTGGGGCGGCAGTGTCTTCATGATACTGCCGGCCAACCCGTAAGCCTACTTCGGTGGGAACGGGGGCGCAGGCCACTGAGGTCTAAGCTGCGAGGAAGAAAACCTCTATAAAAAATTACCCTAATCCCAAGGTCAGCGTGCCGAGGGGATGAATGTCTGGAGGGAGTCCAGTGCCAAGCGCAGGGGTAGGGGGGGTTTGGCTCGATGGTAGGCCGAGGATAAAGCCTACCCAAACAACCATGAACAATAAGGCAATTTTGAATAGAGTTACCCAGGTGGGTCCCCGAGAGGGGGAATCCCACCCTTCTGCATCCGCGGAAGGCGCCCCCACGTATTCTGGGGGGGGCAAAAACTGCCTCGCAGGTCCTTCTTCAAAGGGCCTGCGTCTAAACGACGACCATAGCTTATCCATCACGGACTTCGATCTTAATAGTAATATGGACTTTCCCTATATGGGAAGCATAGAGGACGTAGATTTGGCTTCTGGAAATGATTTTGCTGGAGCTGAGTCTGAGGATTCCAACTCTCTTAGTTGCAGAGACCTTACTTCAAAAAGTTTTTGGAGTAACTCCGAACGCAGAAAGCGAGCAAGAGATGGTGAAGAATCTGGTCCATCAGATTCAGACACCAGTAGGGACACTGTGCCTGGTAGTACCCTTTCTAAAAGAGGTAGAGGGAGGCCACCTACTACCGGTAAATTTATCGGTGTTGGCAGAGCTAGGGCCGAGCAAGCAGCAGCTAGGAGAGAAGATTTTCTTCTCCGCCAACAAAAAGAAAAAGAGGACATGTCAAACAAATTGGAAAAGTCTAATCAGAGGAGAGAAAGAACTCGGCCAAAAGCAGTCATTGACGAAACACCAGCTGGGGATAAAATCGCTGAAGACCTGGCAAAAATAGTTAAAAGAGAAATAGATGTAATTCTTGGTGTGGCAAATAGGTCAAGGAATCTAAAGGGTACATTCGTTAGAGACCTTCAGAATGCTGCTAAATCAATAAACAATGCATCAGAGGCTCTGTTAGCAAGAACGTCTTCTGAAGAAGTTAAAAAGCTTCAAGAAGATAACACACGACTCAGAGACGAACTCAAAAATATTAGAGAATTCCACGATCAGGAACAAGCTTCTTTACGCTCTGAACTGGTTGCTCTAAGAGAGGAAATTAGGGGCCAGCGACTGAACCCTGAGACTATAGGAAGCGAGGATTTTATCCGCTCTGTCATGGTACAAGTAGGTAGCATGATGAACGCTCGACTGGAGGCATTAGAGGAACGCCTTCTACCTAGAAAGATCATACGCCCGCCGCTGGCAGCGGACAAAAGGCCTCTGAGTACGCCACATAATACAGTACCTACCGTACTTGCAGATGCAACTGCACCTGCAGCGGAAGTCAGTAAAGGAAAGGGGAAAGGCAAGGGAAAAGGGAAAGGTAGTGGGTCAACTGTCACCAATAAATCCCTCCCAGTAACCTCAAAAGGCGGTCAAAAACAGGCTCGAAGGTGCAACCAACTGCTAGCACATCTGTGACACCGCAGGCAGAGACCTGGTCCACAGTGGTTCGTCGTGGTAAAAAGATGAAATCAGAAGTCTCGGAGCCATACTTTGTTCCTACGGGGGTAAATTGGGTGTCGGACCTAAATGGAGTAGCGGCTATAACCGTCAGCAGCTCGTCGGGACTGCTGCTGGAGGAGGTAACTCGGGGCCGGGGTTTCGTCGCGGCTCGTGTGGGACAGATTGTTGTCTTCTCAATCTATTTCTCCCCAAACGAGCCGCTCTCCGTCTTCGAAGAGTTCCTTGAGGAACTGGAAGCAGCAGTCCTGCAACGTCGCCCACGCCAAGTATTGGTCGCTGGGGACTTCAATGCCAAATCCGTGGCATGGGGTTCTCCGGCGACAGAAGCTTTCGGTGAGGCGGTTGTGGAATGGGCGACGGCCACGGGAGTGTCCGTGGCCAACAGAGGTTCGACACCTACATGCGTTCGGCATAACGGGAGTTCGATTGTCGACTTGACCTTCGCAACTCCCGGTCTCTGGGCCCTGATCAAGGGCTGGAGGGTAGTCACGGACGTGGAGTCATACTCGGACCACCAGTACATCCGGTTCGACATCTCCACGTCCCAACCGGCCACCGTGTCAGGTGGACCTTCGGCAAATGGGGGACCAAGATGGGCCCTCAAAAAACTGGACAAAGAGCTGATGGAGGAAGCGGCTATTGTCCAGTCCTGGATGTCGGCACCGCCTGATACTGCCGATAACATCAGTGCCGAGGTGAGCTGGTTTCGTGAAGCCCTCACAGAGATATGCGACGCATCGATGCCCCGCGTGGGACCAATGGTTCCGAGACGCCAAGTGCACTGGTGGTCCGCCGAAATCGCTCAACTTCGTCAAGCGAGCATTGTGGCGCGCCGCCGGTGCAAAAGGCAGAGGAGAAGAAGACCTCGGGACGAGGCCGAGGAATTCCGCCGCGTGGAAGTATTCCGCGAAGCGAAAAGGGCCCTGAAGATTGCCATAATCAGGGCCAAAGAAGCTTCAAGGAGGGAAGTGCAGGAGGCTTTAAATAATGACCCATGGGGGCGCCCGTACAGGGTGGCACGGCAAAAGCTGCGCCCCTGGGCGCCTCCGCTCACAATAAGCCTCCAGACACACGTGGTGGAGGACGTGGTCTCGGCCCTGTTCCCGGCCAGGGGGGCGCTTCAGCCCCCCGTGATGTCTGAAGAGCGACAGCCCTCGGGGGACGATCTCTTGGTCCCCGAGGTAACCGAACCAGAGTTGGCGGTGGCCATAGAGCGCCTCAAAAGGAAGAAAACAGCCCCGGGACTAGATGGGATTCCGGGGCAGGCATGGGTAGTGGCGCTCAAGCCCTTCCTGCAGGAGAGATTTCGGGGCCTAGTCACCACGTGCCTGGAACAAGGTGTTTTTCCAGAGCCGTGGAAGACGGGCAAACTCGTTTTGTTGCGGAAGGAAGGGCGCCCCGCCGACTCTGTAGAACCCTCCTCTTTTCGACCAATTGTGTTGCTCGATGAGGCGGGCAAACTGATGGAGAGAGTGGTTTCTGCCCGAATCGTCGGGCATCTGGAGGGAGCTGGTCCGAATCTTTCGGATCAGCAGTTCGGTTTCCGGCGCTGTCGCTCGACTGTGCATGCGGTTCTGCGGGTCCGCTCAATAGCGGACGAGGCGGTCTCCCAGGGCGAGGTGGTGTTGGCGGTATCGCTCGATATAAAAAATGCCTTCAACACCATGCCCTGGTCTTGCATTGTGGAGGCACTTAAATATCACAGCGTGCCTCCCTACTTAATGAGGATACTCGAGTCGTACCTCTCGGACCGTTTCATCACATACCCGGTTCGGGAGGGTTGGGGCCGCCGCGAAATGTCTTGCGGTGTTCCACAGGGTTCAGTCTTGGGCCCACTCCTGTGGAACATCGGTTACGACTGGGTCTTACGCGGCGCCAACCTCTGGGGTGTCCAACTTACCTGTTACGCAGATGACACCCTAGTGACGGCTCGAGGCAAGACTTATAGAGAGGCCGCCATACGCGGAACTGCGGGAGTGGCGCACGTGGTGCGTAGAATTAGGTTGTTGGGTCTTGAAGTGGCCCTGAATAAGTCCGAGGCCATGTGGTTCCATGGCGCTCGGAATCGTCCGCCAGTCGGTGAATCCGCCATCGTTGTGGGTGGCGTGAGGATTGCCGTCGAGTCTACTCTGTACTACCTCGGACTATTACTCGATGGCACTTGGACGTTCCGCGCTCACTTCAAGCGTTTGGGGCCCCGGTTGATGGTTACGGCAGCTGCGCTTTGCAGACTTCTGCCCAACCTTGGGGGCCCCAGGAGCGCGTGCAGGCAGCTCTACATGGGGGTCGTACGGTCCATGGCCATGTACGGCTCCCCAGTATGGGCGGACGCCCTGCAGGGGTCAAACGCGGCGCTACTTCACGCGCCGCAGCGACTGATGGCTGCCAGGGCGTCAAGAGGCTACCGGACGGTGTCTCGAGAGGCTGCCTGCCTAATGGCGGGTTCAATGCCGTGGGAGTTGGATGCAAAAGTACTTGCTTCAACCTTCCACTGGCGGGAACAACGGCGGACGCAGGGCCACTGGCCCACGGATCGGGAAACAGCGGCCTACAAGCAGCAAGAAGAGGCCGCTGCCCTCGACGCTTGGGCACTGAGGCTGGGTCAGCCTAGTGCGGGGCACAAGACGGTGGAGGCCATCCTCCCCGTCTTTACGCAGTGGTTGCAACGGGAGCACGGAGCTCTGAGCTTCCGGCTGACACAGGTCCTTTCCGGGCATGGATGCTTTGGTAAGTACCTGTGGCGGCTGGGCAAAGAGCAGGCTGCCCGGTGCCACCACTGTGTAAATTGCCCCGAAGACACAGCGAAGCACACACTTGTGGAGTGCCCAGCGTGGGATTTGGAGAGGGCAACACTCCGGGCGGCTATCGGCCCGGATCTCTCTCTACCAGCCGTTGTTGCGGCAATGGTGGAGAGACCCGATGCGTGGGCTGCGGTGGCCTCCTTTTGCGAACGAGTCATGCTTACAAAGGAGGCCGCCGAACGAGAGAGAGAGTTGGCGGACCCCACTGGAAGGGGCCGTCGTCGCCGCGGTGCCAGGAACCCTTGATGCACCGCGGCCTTTGGTAGGGTCTTCTTAGACCACGGAGCCCCCATATGGCGTGCGTCGCCGAAAGTGGGGCTCCACGGGCAGGAGGCGCGCAAAGGGGGTTATTTGCGCGCTACCAAACCCTGCCCGAGATGAAGCGGACGCTCAGGTGGCCCTGAGCGTCCGCTGCAAGCTGAAGGTGAATTTAAAGGGGGGTGGAACAACACCCTCCCGAGAGTCACGCCATTTGGCGTAGGTGCAAGGGGTCCGAGGAATATTACCTCCGGTGAAGTCTTCAAGGACCCCTAATACAGTTATGCACCGAGAAGGGCCACCGTGGGGTTTTAGTCAGTACGAGTCTGACATATCCCCGTCGCAACCCCCATGCGGCGGGGAATCCATGAGGATTTCCCCACGTAAAAAAAAAAAAAAAAAAAAAAAAAAAAAAAAAAAAAAAGGTTAGGTTAGGTTAGGTTAGGTTAGGTTAGGTTAGGTTCCCCCGGACTTAGACGGCGTGGCGGCTATTGTCATCTCGGGGGCTGCTGGCTTGCAGCTCAGGGATGTGACTCGAGGTCATGGATTTGTTGCGGCGTTAGTGGGGGAGGAAGTTACAATCTCCTTATACTTCTCCCCCAACCGTCCGCTTGCTGACCTCGAAGTCTTGCTGAGCGATGTGGAAGCAGTGGTTCTCCGTAGCCGCCCTCGTCGGGTGCTGATCGCCGGGGATTTTAATGCCAAGTCAGTTGCTTGGGGTTCCCCGGCGATACATGCAAATGCATTCGGCGACGCTGTAGTTGAGTGGGCGACGGCTCTAGGTCTAGCTGTCGTCAACAGAGGATCGACACCCACGTGCGTGCGTCGCAACGGGAGCTCAATCGTCGATCTGACTTTTGCTACTCCCGAACTCTGGGCCCTGATTAAGGGCTGGAGGGTAATCACGGATGTGGAGACATTTTCGGATCATCGTTACATCCGATTCGATGTCTCCACGACCCGTCAGACCGCCCCGTCTCGCGGTCCGTCGTTTAATGGGGGACCAAGATGGGCCCTCGGAAAACTGGACAAGGAGCTCATGACTGAGGCTGCCATTGTTCAGTCATGGCTGACCGGTCCAGGACGGGCTGCCGACCTAAACGACGAGGTGACGTGGTTTCGTGATGCCCTCACAGAGATCTGCGACGCATCGATGCCCCGCGCGGGCCCTATGGCTCCGAGACGGCGGGTGTACTGGTGGAACGCTGAAGTCGCGCAGTTGCGCGTAGCGTGCATTGCGGCAAAGCGCCAGTATACCCGCCACAGAAGAAGTGCGCGTCGGAACGAGGCCGAAGAGAACCGCCTCTACGACATATTACGAGAGGCAAAACGGGCCCTTAAAGACTCTGTATTTAGGGCCAAAATTGCCTCAAAGAAGGAACTGCTGGAGACGCTCGACAACGATCCATGGGGGCGGCCGTATAGGTTGGCGAGGCAGAGGCTTCGCCCCTGGGCACCCCCCTTAACGAGTAGTCTCCAGCCCAACGTTGTGGAGAGTGTGGTCTCGGCCTTGTTTCCGACAAGAGAGGAACATCCAGCCCCTGTCATGGGCGGGTATGTCGCGGCTGCGGAAGCTGAAGAGGTGGTGCCGGAGGTCACCGAACCAGAGTTGGCGGTGGCCGTCAAGCGCCTCCAGGCAAAAAAGACGGCTCCGGGCTTGGATGGTATCCCGGGGCAGGCCTGGGTGGTGGCGCTGAAGCCCTTCCTTGCCGAAAGGATGTGTAATCTGTTCTCCTTGTGCCTGGAGAGAAAAGTGTTTCCAGAGCCTTGGAGAACGGGGAAATTGGTGTTGTTGCGCAAGGAGGGGCGCCCCGCCGACTCACTTGAGCCCTCGGCGTTCCGGCCCATCGTTTTGCTCGACGAGGTGGGAAAGCTCTTAGAGCGGATAGTGTCCTCCCGCATCGTCGGGCATTTGGAGGAGACTGGTCCGAACCTATCGGACCAGCAATTCGGCTTCCGCGGCTGCCGCTCAGCGGTCGATGCGGTGCAATGCGTCCGTGATATAGCGGACGAGGCGGTCTCGCAGGGCGAGGTGGTGCTGGCAACCTCTTTGGACATAAAGAATGCCTTCAACACCTTGCCCTATTCGTGCATAAGGGAGGCACTTATCTATCACCAAGTGCCTCCCTATTTGAGGGAAATTCTCGGGTCGTACCTCTCGAACCGGCAAATCACTTATCCGGTTCGGGAGGGGTGGTGTCGTCGCGAAGTTACGTGCGGTGTTCCGCAGGGGTCTGTTTTGGGCCCGCTCCTGTGGAACATCGGGTATGATTGGGTTCTGCGCGGCGCCAACCTCTGGGGTGTCCAGGTAGTGTGTTACGCCGATGACACCCTGGTTACGGCTCGAGGGAAAACGTTTCGCGAGGCCGCCATCCGGGCTACGGCTGGCGTAGCCCAGGTGGTGCACCGCATCAAACTGTTGGGCCTAGAAGTGGCCCTGAATAAATCCGAGGCCATGTGGTTTCATGGGCCTCGGAATCGCCCGCCGGTGGACTCCGCCATAGTAGTGGGCGGGGTGAGGATTGCCGTCGAGACAACGCTACATTATCTGGGTTTAATTCTCGACGGCCGTTGGACCTTCCGCGCCCACTTTGAGCGCCTGGGGCCGAGATTGATAGTGGCAGCAGCGGCTCTTTGTAAGCTGCTGCCAAACCTGGGGGGCCCCAGGTCAGGTTGCAGGCAGCTATATGCGGGGGTCGTGCGGTCGATGGCCATGTACGGCGCCCCGATATGGGCTGACACCCTTGATGGGCCAAACGCGGCGCTGCTTCATGCGCCGCAAAGGCTCATGGCCACTAGGGTGTCGAGTTCTCGCGAGGCTGCCTGCCTGATGGCGGGGTCGATGCCGTGGGACCTAGACGCGAAAGTCCTCGCGTCGACGTTCCACTGGCGGAAGGAACGGCGGGCTCAGAGCCACTGGCCCACGCAGAAGGAAACGGCTGCCTACCGCTTGGAGGTGCAGGCAGTCGCCCTCGAGGCTTGGGCGCTAAGGCTTGCTGTGCCTAGCGCCGGGCATAGGACGGTGGAGGCAATTCTCCCCGTCTTCGAGCAGTGGTTGCAGCGGGGACACGGAGCTCTCAGCTTCCGGCTTACGCAGATACTGACAGGGCATGGATGTTTTGGTAGGTATCTGTGGAGGCTGGGTAGGGAGCAGTCTGCCCGTTGCCACCACTGCGCGGTGTGTCCGGAGGACACGGCCCAGCATACCTTGGAGGTGTGCCCGGCCTGGAGTGGAGAGAGGGCGATTCTCCAAGCGGAGATCGGCCCCGATTTGTCGTTGGGGGCCGTTGTGGCGGCCATGGTCGATAGTTCGTCTGCGTGGGCTGCGGTGGCCTCCTTCTGCGAGACTGTTATGCTTGCGAAGGAGGCCGCCGAGAGAGAGAGGGAGATTGCGGACCCAGCTCGGAGAAGGGTCCGCCGCCGCGGTGTTCGACACTAGCACCGCGGCTCCTGGAGCGTCCATTAGGACGTGAAGCCCCGTTAGTGTAGTCACGAATCTGCCTAGCGGGGTTTCAGAGGCAGGGGGTGCTCAGAGTGAGGGCTTCTGGGTGCCCATCAAAACCTGCCTCGAGAATGGCGGAGGCTCAAGGTGGTGGCTTTGAGTCTCCGAAGAAGAAGAGGGCAAAAGGAGGGGCTTTATCTTACCCCTCCCGAGATGTGCGCCGTTAGGCGTGGTGCGCGGGACCGATGGTAGTCTTCCTCGGGTGTTCCCCGTCGGTCCCGCACAAAATGCACCTGAGTTGGCCACCCGTGGGGTTTTAGTCAGTAGAAGTCTGACATATCCCCGTCGCACCCTCATGCGGCGGGGAATCCATGAGGATTTCCCCACGTAAAAAAAAAAAAAAAAAAAAAAAGGTTCCCCCACACGGTACAGCCTTGTCGTGGCGTGGGGGCTCAGTAGCCTCGGGCAATCCAGTCCGGGGTGAAGCTAATGTACCAAAAGTCCGCTTCTCTCCTCTGCTTCCAGAGCGAGCAGTAAGCGGACGGGAAGTCGTGGCACATTCTGATGTGCACGGCTTAGCCCCAGCGTTTGTCCACATTGGGCGGCTGGGGCGGGTGTTAGAACCTGGCGTCTGTGTCGCATCGGTCGGCCAGGTTCTGTCTTTGTGGGGCGGCAGTGTCTTCATGATACTGCCGGCCAAACCGTAAGTCTACTTCGGTGGGAACGGGGGCTCAGGCCACTGAGGTCTGGGCTGCGAGGAAGAAAACCTCTATAAAAAATTACCCTAATCCCAAGGTCAGCGTGCCGAGGGGATGAGTGTCTGGAGGGGGTCCAGTGCCTAGCGCAGGGGATGGGGGGGTTAAGCTCGCTGGTAGGCCGAGGGTAAAGCCTACCAAAAACTAATATGAATAAGGAAATTTTGAAGAGTATTACCCAGGTGGGTCCCCGAAAGGGGGAATCCCACCCTTCCGCTTCCGCGGAAGGCGCCCCCGCGTATTCTGGGGGGGGCAAAAACTTCCAAACCAACGACCAAAGCAAACGATTAACGGATTCCGATTTTAGTGATGAGGGGATGAGCGATTCATCAATGAAGACTGCAGGTAGCTCGAATAGCTTCTTCGATCTTCTAAGAAAGCGACGAGCTGGGAGCGGACTGAGTGTCTCAGACTCCGATGGCAGTGTCGAAACTTCCTTTGCTGGTAGCACAGTACCACCGAAAAAAGGCCGTGGAAGACCTCCTTCCACAGGTCAATACATAGGCGTTGGCAAGGCAAGGGCTGATGCAAAAGCAGCGCGAAATCAGTTCTTACGGCAAGAGCAGATAGTAACGGAACAGGAGGATATAAGCCAGCGAGCCAACCGTAATGCAGCTCGGAAAGAAAAAACGCAGGCCTCGACAGCCCTAAGTGCGAAAAATTCGGCTGCAGAATTAGCTCAGACTGTCGAAGAGGGGGTCTCGAAAATACTGGAAGTAGCCAAGAGATCGGGAAATTTAAAAGGTACTTTTGTAAGGGACCTTAAGAATGCGGCGGAAAAAATTCTGCATCATAATGAACTTCTCAAGGAGTGTTCATCTTCTGATGAAGTTATAAAGTTGCAGGAAGAGCTCTCCCGGCAAAAGGAGGAAAATCAAAGGATAAAAGCCGATAACGCTAGCTTAGCTAGCCAAATGGATGCTCTGCGGATGGAATTGGCGGAAATGAGGGTAAAGATTAGCGGCATTAGCTCATCCTCGGAGAAAACATCCTCGCCAGATGAAAACTTAGCTCGTGCAATCATGGTTCAAGTAGGAACCATGGTTAACGCCAGACTTGAGGCACTGGAAGGCCGTCTCCTTCCAGAAAAACGGATTCGCCCACCGTTGGCTGCAGATGGAGTAACCCCAAAGCTGGTAGCAAACGCTGCACCACAAAGAAAGGGTATATCTGTAGCTAAAGGGAACCAACAAAAAACGGCGGAAAAGGCCAAGGGCAAAGGCCAGGGTAAGAAAACTGCTAAAGTATCCTCACCAGAAGTGAGCCTACAAGAAGTAGCCCAACCTTTGGGTCCTCGAGCTGCGGATTTGCAACCTGTTCCCGGCCCTTCTTCAGGGGACGCAGTAGAGTCCTGGGCGACTGTGGTCCGGCGGGGCAAGAAGCGGTCCACAAAGGATGTTCCAGCGAAAGACCGTCAGCCGACCAAAAACAAAGCGGCATCAAAGAAGCTAAGAGTCCCTCGTACTTCAGCAGTAATAGTTACGCTTCAAGAACAAGCTTGTGAGTCTGGTCTTACTTACAAACAAATTATGACTGAAGCAAGGCAAAAGTTGGACCTGCCAGGCTTAGGGATGGGGCCCTTGCGTATGCGGACAGCATTAACTGGGGCTCGAAAACTAGAGGTTGGTGGTGAGAGCTCCTCTCAGAAGGCGGACGTTCTTGCGGCGAAATTAAGAGAAGTTTTTGATGCCAGTATGGTGAAAATTTCTAGGCCATCAAAACTGGAAGACCTACGTCTTGTCGGCCTAGACGATTCAGTCTCTGTAGAAGAAATGAGAGTCGTCATTGCAACTGCTGCTGATTGCTCCACATCAGACTTAAAGGTGGGGCAGATAACGGAAGGACAACGCGGATTGTGTTCTGTTCACATTAGGTGTCCAACCGTTACTGCCAAGAAACTATTGCAGTTGAAGGCGCTAGAAATCGGTTACGGAACGGCTAGGGTGCAGCTTCTTTCAAAGAAAGAGCTACGCTGCTATAAATGCCTCGAACCTGGCCATGTACGTGCGCAGTGCAAGTCGGAAATAGACCGTAGCAACATTTGCTACCGTTGCGGTCAGCCAGACCACATTGCTAGGGAATGTGGGGCTAAACCTAGCTGCCCCGTTTGCAAAGCCGCCAATAAGCCAGCGGATCATACTGTTGGTGCAAAAGCCTGCTCTTCGAATAAAAAGAAGAGAGGAGGCACGACAAGAGCAGGAACAGGGTACCAAAGCCCTGACAAGTCTAATCGCTTACCAAGAAATGGTGGCGATAAAAGATCTGAGGCGGAACCCATGGTCATAAGTTAGTGATGGCTATGCGGTTCCTACAGGTGAACCTTAACCACTGCGCCACTGCCCAAGACCTGTTCTTTCAAAGCATGGCGGAGTGGTTAATAAACATTGGAGTGGTCTCGGAGCCATATTTCGTCCCCGATGGGGTAAATTGGGTGTCGGATCTTTACGGCGTCGCTGCAATAACGGTCAGCAGATCTTCAGGACTGCTGCTGGAAGAAGTGACCCGGGGTCGGAGGTTCGTGGTGGCTCGCATCGGAGAAATTGTCGTAGTGTCAATCTACTTCTCCGCTAACGATCCACTTTCCGACTTCGAGGTGTTTCTGCAAGATCTAGAAGCAGTAGTCCTTCAGCGCCGTCCTCGGCAGGTTTTGATTGCCGGGGACTTTAACGCTAAGTCAGTGGTTTGGGGATCCCCGGCAACGGAACCTTTCGGACACGCCGTTGTTGAATGGGCGACGGCCACTGGAATGGCTGTCGCTAACACGGGTTCGACACCCACATGTGTTAGGCATAACGGGAGTTCGATCGTCGATCTGACTTTCGCTACTCCCGGTCTCTGGGCCCTAATTAAGGGCTGGAGGGTCATCACTGACGTGGAGACATACTCTGACCACCGATATATCCGGTTTGATGTCTCTACGTCTCGTGAAGCCACCTCATCAGGCGGCTCATCGGCAAACGGGGGCCCAAGATGGGCCCTCAGCAGGCTGGATAAAGAACTAATGGCCGAAGCAGCCATTGTCCAGTCCTGGTCTGCACCGCCTGACTTTGCCAATGACATCATGGCTGAGGTGGCCTGGTTTAGTGGGGCCCTCACAGAGATATGCGACGCGTCCATGCCCCGGGCGGGACCAATGGCTCCAAGGAGACAAGTTCACTGGTGGTCTGCCGAAGTTGCTCAGCTCCGCCGAGCTAGCATGGCGGCTGGCCGCCGATGTCAGCGCTACCGAAGGAGAAGACGCCGGATCGAGGCCGAGGAACAAGAAATAGTTGATGCGTACCGTGAGGCGAAAAAAGCCCTGAAGATCGCTGTTCTCAGGGTCAAACTCGCCTCCAAGGTGGAATCTCTGGAGACTCTAAACAACGACCCATGGGGCAGGCCGTACAAGGTTGTGCGGCAGCAGCTTCGCCCTTGGGCGCCCCCTTTGACAACGAGTCTCCAGCCACACGTAGTGGAAAACGTGGTCTCGGCCTTGTTTCCGGCAAGGGCAGCTCATATGCCCCCAGTGATGGCTGCAGAGCGGCAGCATGAGGAGGAAGAACTGCTGGTCCCAGAAGTGACTGAACCGGAGTTGGCAGTGGCAATAAAGCGACTCAAGGCGAAGAAGACAGCCCCGGGACTAGACGGCATCCCGGGGCGAGCCTGGGTGGTCGCACTGGAACCCTTCCTGGAGGAGAAGTTCCGGGGCCTGCTTTCCCTGTGCCTGGCACAAGGGGTATTTCCAGAGCCTTGGAAGGTGGGCAAACTCGTCCTCCTACGAAAGGAAGGGCGCCCCGCTGACTCCGTCGAACCATCGTCTTTTCGGCCTATCGTTCTGCTCGACGAGGCGGGCAAACTTTTCGAGAGGGTGATCTCTGCCCGAATCGTCGAGCACCTTGATGAGGTAGGCCCAAACATATCGGACCAGCAGTTTGGATTCCGCCGATGCCGTTCAACGGTACACGCGGTGTTGCGCGTTCGCGCGATAGCGGACGAGGCGGTCGCACAGGGCGAGGTGGTTTTGGCGGTGTCACTTGACATCGCCAACGCCTTCAATACCATGCCCTGGCCCTGTATTAAAGAGGCACTTAAGTATCATGTAGTGCCTCCATACATATTGAGGGTCCTCGAGTCGTACCTCTCGGACCGTTCTATTACTTACCCGGTTCGGGAGGGGTGGGAAAGCCGCGCTATGTCATGCGGTGTGCCACAGGGGTCAGTCTTAGGTCCGCTCCTGTGGAACATCGGCTACGATTGGGTCCTGCGCGGCGCCAACCTCTGGGGTGTCCAACTCACCTGCTATGCAGACGACACCCTAGTGACGGCTCGAGGGAAAACATACAGGGAGGCCGCCATCCGCGCAACAGCGGGAGTGGCGCACGTTGTGCGCCGCATAAGGCTTCTGGGCCTTGAAGTGGCCCTGAATAAGTCCGAGGCCATGTGGTTTCATGGGCCTCGGAATCGTCCGCCAGTGGGAGAATCCGCCATCGTCGTGGGTGGCGTGAGGATTGCCGTCGAGTCGACTTTGAAATACCTGGGATTAGTGCTCGACGGCCGTTGGACGTTCCGCGCTCACTTCGAGCGTTTGGGGCCCCGGTTAATGGTTGCGGCTGCTGCCCTTAGCAGACTCATGCCGAACCTTGGGGGCCCCAGGAACGCAAGCAGGCAGCTCTATATGGGGGTCGTACGATCAATGGCAATGTACGGCTCCCCAGTTTGGGCAGACGCCCTGAACGGGGCTAATGCGGCGCTTCTTCATGCGCCGCAGCGCCTTATGTCCATCAGGGCGTCAAGGGGATACCGTACGGTATCCCGAGAGGCTGCCTGCCTATTGGCGGGTTCCATGCCATGGGATTTGGACGCGAAAGTCCTCGCGTCCACTTTCCACTGGCGCGAAGATCGGCGGACGCAGGGCCACTGGCCCACGCAACGGGAGACTGCGGCCTACAAGCAGGAGGTCGAGGCAGCTGCCCTCGAGGCATGGGCGCTCAGGCTGGGACAGCCGAGCGCGGGGCACAAGACGGTGGAGGCCATTCTCCCCGTCCTCACGCAGTGGTTGCAGCGAGAGCATGGATCTCTGAGCTTCCGGCTGACACAGGTCCTTTCCGGGCATGATTGCTTCGGTAAGTACCTGTGGCGGCTGGGTAAAGAGCAGGCTGCTCGTTGCCACCACTGTCTGAATTGCCCCGAAGATTCGGCGAAACACACTCTCGAAGAGTGCCCAGCTTGGGCTGGGGAGAGGGCAGCACTCCGGGCAAGCATTGGCCCGGATCTATCCCTGACGGCCGTAGTTGCGGCCATGGTGGGGAGCCCCGAAGCGTGGGCGGCGGTGGCCTCCTTTTGCGAACACGTAATGCTTGCAAAGGAGGCCGCCGAAAGGGAAAGGGAGCTGGCGGACCCCACTGGAAGGGGCCGTCGTCGCCGCGGTGCCAGGAACCACTGACGCACCGCGGCCTCGGTTAGGGTCTACTAAGACCACGGAGCCCCCATATGGCGTGCGTCGCCGAAAGCGGGGCTCCACGGGCAGGAGGCGCGCAGAGTGGGGCTATCTGCGCGCTACCAAACCCTGCCCAAGAAGGACGGGCGCTTAGGTGGTCCTTAGCGTCCGTGACTACAAAAGTGGAAAAGGGGGGTTCTGTCCCCCCCCCCCAAAGAAGGAATGCCGCGAGGCATTAGGTGTGTGGAGCCCGCGGCGATGAATTGCCTAAGGCCAGACGACCCGTGGGCTCTACAAATTCGCACCTGGAAGGACCACCGTGGGGTTTTAGTCAGTAGGAGTCTGACATATCCCCGTCGCACCCCCATGCGGCGGGGAATCCATGAGGATTTCCCCACGTAAAAAAAAAAAAAAAAAAAAAAAAAGGTTAGGTTAGGTTAGGTTAGGTTAGGTTAGGTTAGGTTCCCCCACATCCCCCACACGGTACAGCCTTGTCGTGGCGTGGGGGCTCAGTAGCCTCGGGCAATCCAGTCCGGGGTGAAGCTAATGTACCGAGAGTCCGCTTCTCTCCTCTGCTTCCAGAGCGAGCAGTAAGCGGACGGGAAGTCGTGGCCCATTCTGATGTGCGCGGCTTAGCCCCAGCGTTTGTCCACATTGGGCGGCTGGGGCGGGTGTTAGAACCTGGCGTCTGTGTCGCATCGGTCGGCCAGGTTCTGTCTTTGTGGGGCGGCAGTGTCTTCATGATACTGCCGGCCAACCCGTAAGCCTACTTCGGTGGGAACGGGGGCTCAGGCCACTGAGGTCTGGGCTGCGAGGAAGAAAACCTCTATAAAAAATTACCCCAATCCCAAGGTCAGCGTGCCGAGGGGATGAGTGTCTGGAGGGTGTCCAGTGCCTAGCGCAGAGGAAAGTAGGAGTAAGCTCGATGGTAGGCCGAGGGTAAAATTGCCTACCAAAAAATGAATGATGAGTGCTAACAGAAAGTTATTACCCCAGGAGGGTACCGTCGGCTCAGCCGGCGGAGAATCCCTCCCTACATCTTTTGATGTAGGCCGTCCCTTGTATTCTGGGGGGGACAACACCCATCTTTTGCCAAACAAAACAAATGACCTATGCGAACGATTATCGGACTCTGATATCACTGATGAAAATATGAGTGTGAGCTCATATATTACTGTGGATGGTGAAAACCGGCTGTGGGACCTACACAGAAAGCGACGTGCTGGCAGTGGTTTAAGTGCCTCAGATTCAGACGGAAGTGCTGAGGCTACCTTGGAACCCATAGCTAATCCAAAAAGAGGGCGTGGCAGGCCACCAACTACTGGTGAGTATATTGGCGTTGGGAAAGCGAGAGCCGAGGCTGCTGCAGCTCGCCGAAAATTCATGCGGCAAGAGGAGAGTACCTCAGAGCAGGAAGATCTCACTCATCGAGTGGATCGATATGCCGCGCGATCAGCTAAATCCCAGGCTTCCGTCATCCCTGTTGGGAAAAAATCTGCTGCTGAGTTAGCTAAAACGGTGGAAGATAAGGCCGCCATCATACTCAAAATCGCGAAGAAATCTGGTAACCTTAAAGGTACCTATGTCAGAGATCTGAAACAAGCGGCAGAGGATATAGTAGCCAATTCTGAGCTCTTAAAAGAATGTTCTTCTTCGGGTGAAGTGAAGAAGCTGCAAGAAGATCTAACTAGGCTTCAAGAAGAGAACCAACGTATAAGAGCGGACAGGGAAAACCTAGCTGGTCAGTTAGACATCATGAGGAGGGAAATGGCTGAGATGAGGGCTGAGTTTAACATGGCTCGGTCCAATTCAAACCCAGCCGTACCAACAACCGATGATCTGGCTCGGTCTATCATGGTCCAAGTAGGGACCATGCTGAATGCCAGACTAGAAGCGTTAGAAGGTCGTCTCTTACCGGAGAAACGACTAAGACCTCCGCTGGCTGCTGACAGACTACAAAACAAATCAAACACAGTCAGCAAACCGCAGCTGGAAACTGCAGCTGCTGCAAAAGGTGCAGATGCTAGTCGAGTAAGCCAGGGTAAGGGTAAGGGCAGGGGGAAAAAATCTAAACCAGCAGCGCTCAATACTGCTAGCGTTACCTCAGCTGTCCGTGTCCCGGAGCCTCCTTTACTAGCGACACAGCCAACCCCTGGACCCTCCAAACCCGCGGAAGAGGATTCATGGGCAACGGTGGTGCGCCGGGGAAAAAAGAAGTCGCCAAACACCAATGCAACAGTGAAAGCGACTGCATTGAGTAAAGCGACAAAAGCGGTCAAAAAACTGCGAGTGCCTCGCTCAGCAGCGGTGATTGTCCACCTCGATGAGTCAGCCCCAGATAGTGGTATCACCTATAAAAAGGTGATGACTGAAGCTAGGGAGAAGCTTAATCTTTCTGGTCTCGGAATAGGGTCAGTGCGGATTAGAACTGCAATCACGGGTGCCCGCAAGATTGAAGTCTCTGGGGAAGGATCGTCAGAAAAAGCTGACGTCCTGGCTTCAAAACTGAGGGAATGCTTTGATTCTGAGTTGATCAAAGTGTACAGGCCAACTAAGCTGGAGGACATTCGCCTTGTAGACTTAGACGACTCAGTCTCTCAAGAGGAAATTGCTGCTGCTGTTGCCCTTAATGGTGGTTGCTCGTCGGCTGACGTAAAAATAGGGCAAATTAATGAAGGAATGAGAGGTGCATGTTCCGCTCATGTGCGATGCTCAGTTGCTGTAGCAAAAAAGCTATTGCAGCTGAAAAAAATCCAAGTTGGTTGGGGCGTAGCCCGGGTTCAGCATCTTCCAAAGAGAGCACTACGGTGCTACAAATGCCTTGAGCCCGGTCATGTGCGTGCACAGTGCACTTCGACTGTCGATCGCAGCAATCTTTGTTTCCGCTGCGGTTTGCCCAATCATAGAGTGAGTGAATGTGCCTCAAAGCCTAACTGCCCGGTATGCAAAGCAGCAGAAAAACCGGCAGAGCACATTACTGGGGCTAAGTCTTGCTTTGCGAGTAAAACGAAGCGGCCTAAATCAGGAAAGGATATTGGATATAAGGGCACGGTTAATCCAAGGCCCGCGGAGGAACCCATGGTAATTAATTAATAATGGCCCTACGGTTCCTCCAGGCGAATCTTAACCACTGCGCCACTGCTCAAGACCTGTTCTTTCAAAGCATGGCGGAGTGGTTAATAAACATTGGAGTGGTCTCGGAGCCATATTTTGTCCCAACTGGGGCGAATTGGGTGTCGGACATAGACGGCGTTGCCGCGATCGTGGTTAGCAGAGCCTCAGGACTGCTGCTAGAAGAGGTGCATCGAGGTCGGGGATTCGTCTCAGCGCGTATTGGGGACATCGTGGTCATATCGGTGTACTTTTCCCCAAACGCCTCATTCTCCGACTTCGAGGTGTTTTTGGAAAATTTGGAAGCAGCAGTCTTGCAACGGCGCCCCTGCCAGGTGCTAGTGGCCGGGGATTTCAACGCCAAATCTGTGGCTTAGGGGTCTCCGGCGACTGAACTTTTCGGCGGGGCGGTAGTTGAGTGGGCGACAGCTGCCGGGCTAACTGTTGCCAATACAGGTTCGACACCCACATGCGTGCGGCATAACGGGAGTTCGATCGTCGATCTGACTTTCGCAACTCCCGGTCTCTGGGCCCTAATCAAGGGCTGGAGGGTCATCACTGACGTGGAGACATACTCGGATCACCGTTATATCCGGTTCGAGGTCTCTGCGTCACGTGCAGCCACCTCATCAGGCGGCTCATCGGCGAATGGGGGACCAAGATGGGCCCTCAGCAGGCTGGACCAAGAACTGATGGCTGAAGCAGCCATTGTCCAGTCCTGGTCAGCGCCGCCTGATGCGGCCAACGACATCAGTGCCGAGGTGGACTGGTTTCGTGGGGCCCTCACAGAGATTTGCGACGCGTCCATGCCCCGGGCGGGACCGATGGCTCCGAGGAAACAAGTACACTGGTGGTCCGCCGAAATAGCTCAACTCCGACGAGCTAGTATGGAGGCGGGCCGCCGGTGTAAACGTTACAGAAGAAGGCGACGCCGGATCGAGGCCGAGGAACAAGACATAGTAAACCGGTACCGCGAGGCGAAAACAGCCCTGAAGATTGCAGTTCTCAGGGCCAAAATCGCCTCCAAGGTGGAATCGCTGGAGACTCTGAACAATGACCCATGGGGCAGGCCGTACAAAGCGGTGCGGCAGCAGCTTCGCCCTTGGGCGCCCCCTCTGACGACGAGTCTCCAGCCCCTCGTAGTGGAAGATGTGGTCTCGGCCTTGTTTCCGGCAAGGGCAGCCCATGTGCCCCCAGTGATGGCTGCAGAGCGGCAGCCCGAGGAGGAAGAACTGCTGGTCCCAGAAGTGACTGAACCGGAGTTGGCGGTGGCAATAAAGCGACTCAAGGCGAAGAAGACAGCCCCGGGACTAGACGGCATCCCGGGGCGAGCCTGGGTCGTCGCGCTGGAACCCTTCCTGGAGGAGAAGTTTCGGGGCCTGCTTTCCCTGTGCCTGGCACAAGGGGTATTCCCAGAGCCTTGGAGGGTGGGCAAACTCGTCCTCCTACGAAAGGAAGGGCGCCCCGCCGACTCCGTCGAGCCATCGTCGTTTCGGCCCATCGTGCTGCTCGACGAGGCGGGCAAACTTTTCGAGAGGGTGATCTCTGCCCGAATCGTCGAGCACCTCGATGAAGTAGGTCCAAACATATCGGACCAGCAGTTTGGATTCCGCCGATGCCGCTCAACGGTACACGCGGTGTTGCGCGTTCGCGCAATTGCGGATGAGGCGGTCGCACAGGGCGAAGTGGTTTTGGCGGTGTCACTGGACATCGCCAACGCTTTCAACACCATGCCCTGGCCCTGTATTAAAGAGGCACTCAAGTATCATGTAGTGCCTCCATACATATTGAGGGTCCTCGAGTCGTACCTCTCGAACCGCTCTATCACCTATCCGGTTCGGGAGGGTTGGGAAAGCCGCGCTATGTCATGCGGTGTGCCACAGGGGTCAGTCTTAGGGCCGCTCCTGTGGAACATCGGCTACGATTGGGTCCTGCGCGGCGCCAACCTCTGGGGTGTCCAGCTCACCTGCTATGCAGACGACACCCTAGTGACGGCTCGAGGGAAAACATACAGGGAGGCCGCCATCCGCGCAACAGCGGGAGTGGCGCACGTTGTGCGCCGCATAAGGCTTCTGGGCCTCGAAGTGGCCCTGAATAAGTCCGAGGCCATGTGGTTTCATGGGCCTCGGAATCGTCCGCCAGTGGGGGAATCCGCCATCGTCGTGGGCGGCGTGAGGATTGCCGTCGAGTCCACTTTGAAATACCTGGGATTAGTGCTCGACGGCCGTTGGACGTTCCGCGCTCACTTCGAGCGTTTGGGGCCCCGGCTAATGGTTGCGGCCGCTGCTCTTAGCAGACTCATGCCGAACCTTGGGGGCCCCAGGAACGCAAGCAGGCAGCTCTATATGGGGGTCGTACGATCGATGGCAATGTACGGCTCCCCAGTTTGGGCAGACGCCCTGAACGGGGCTAATGCGGCGCTTCTTCATGCGCCGCAGCGCCTCATGTCCATCAGGGCGTCAAGGGGATACCGTACGGTATCCCGAGAGGCTGCCTGTCTATTGGCGGGTTCCATGCCATGGGATTTGGACGCGAAAGTCCTCGCGTCCACTTTCCACTGGCGCGAAGATCGGCGGATGCAGGGCCACTGGCCCACGCAACGGGAGACTGCGGCCTACAAGCAGGAGGTCGAGGCTGCTGCCCTCGAGGCATGGGCGCTCAGGCTGGGACAGCCGAGCGCGGGGCACAAGACGGTGGAGGCCATTCTCCCCGTCTTCACGCAGTGGTTGCAGCGAGAGCACGGATCTCTGAGCTTCCGGCTGACACAGGTCCTTTCCGGGCATGGTTGCTTTGGTAAGTACCTGTGGCGGCTGGGCAAAGAGGAGGCTGCTCGTTGCCACCACTGTCTGAATTGCCCCGAAGACACGGCGCATCACACCCTTGAAGAGTGCCCAGCTTGGGCTGGGGAGAGGGCAGCACTCCGGGCAAGCATTGGCCCGGATCTATCCCTGACGGCCGTAGTTGCGGCCATGGTGGGAAGTCCCGAAGCGTGGGCGGCGGTGGCCTCTTTCTGTGAACATGTAATGCTTGCGAAAGAGGCCGCCGAAAGGGAACGGGAGATAGCGGATCCTACAAGACGTGGGACCCGCCGCCGCGGTGCAAGACACTAGTATGCCCGCGGCATGGAATGGTCTTAATCAAGACCAAGGAGCCCCGTGAGCGTTCACCGCCAAAGACGGGGCTCCGAGGGCAGGGGGCACGCAAATCGGTGGCTTTGTGTGTCGACTCAACTTGCCCGCGATGGGCAGGCGCTCAAGTGACTCTGAGCGTCTGCTGCAAAAAGACAGGAAGAAAAGGGGGCTAACAGAAGTCCCCCTGAGAAGTGATGCCTTGCGGCGTTAGGTGCGTAGGGTCTGTGGTACGTATTGCCAATGGTCTAGAAAGCCCACGGACCCTACAATAAGGCACCAGTGAAGAGTCACCGTGGGGTTTTAGTCGGTAGGAGTCCGACATACCTTCGTCACTCCACCGGGTGGCGTCGGATCCATGAGGATTTACCCACGAAAAAAAAAAAAAAAAAAAAAGGTTCCCCCACATCCCCCACATGGTACAGCCTTGTCGTGGCGTGGGGGCTCAGTAGCCTCGGGCAATCCAGCTCGGGGTGAAGCCAATGTACCGAGTAGGCGTCGTTGTTAAGTTAGAACCTGGCGTTTGTGTCGTATCGGTCGGCCAGGTTCTGTCTTGCGTTCGGTCCCAGCTACCCACATTGGGCGGCTGGTGATGGAGGGGCGGCAGTGTCTTCATGATTCTGCCGGCCAACCCGTAAGCCTACTTCGGTGGGAACGGGGGCTCAGGCCACTGAGGTCTGGGCTGCGAGGAAGAAAACCTCTATAAAAAATTACCCTAATCCCAAGGTTGGCGTGCCGAGGGGATGAATGGCTGGTAGGTATCCAGTGCCTAGCGTCAGGGTATGGGGGGATAGCTCGATGGTAGGCCGAGGGTAAAATTGCCTACCACATTATGAAATGATGGCCTGTCAAAACAAAGTTTTACCCCAGGAGGGTACCGCTGGCTCTGCCAGCGGAGAATCCCTCCCTGTACGATCCCGTACAGGCTGCCCCTCGTATTCTGGGGGGGGCAACACCCATCTTCTGGGAAATCTTTCCCCAAAAATTATTCTCACAAAACTAACAATGGATTCGGCAATTTTGAACAAAACTACCCAGGTGGGTCCCCGAAAGGGGGAATCCCACCCTTCCGCGGCCGCGGGAGGCGCCCCCACGTATTCTGGGGGGGGCAAAAACTGCCAAACAAACGACACAAGCGCATTCACAACGGATTTCGATTTAAGCGACACGACGGTTGAGGTTATGAGTGACAGCTCATATGTTTCAGCCGCAAACAAAGAGGGCTCCAATTCTTTGGAAGAATCATTTTTTTCGCCAAGGAAGCGAACATTTGGAGGATCCGAATCGGTGTCATCCAACTCTGACACTGATCACAGTATGGATATTGACCAGAGGGACCGTATACAAAGGGACTCTAAAAAAGTTCCTGCAAAGAGGGGCCGCGGCAGGCCACCGACAACCGGGCAGTACATAGGTGTTGGCAAAGCCCGCGAAGAAGCAGCCGCGGCAAAACGCGAGAGCTTTTTGATCAAAGAATCAGAGGATCTCTCTGAAAGAATGGCTCGATACAACCTTCAAGAAGAGAAAAAGCGGGCGCAAGCTTTGGAAAGGCCAGTACCTGCCACCCAAAAGACCGCCAATGACTTACTTGCCTCAGTTGATGAACACATTGGGGTTATAATGGATACATACATACATACATACATATACTCACGCCGTTAATTCCCATTGGGGTAGGCAGAGACTATCGATCGCCACTTCGTACGATCCTGGCAAACCTCTCTTGCTTCGTTTACATCCATCAATCTTTTCATACATGCTCTTTTATTCTTCATACTACGGACGCCTGCCTTTTTGAGCACACTTTCAATTTGGTCCAAGTATGTCTTTCGTGGCCGTCCTCTACTAACATTACCTTCCACATTAGCTCTATAGATACCTTTTACCAATTTCCTATCATCCATCCTCTCGATGTGCCCAAACCATCTCAACATTCCTTTTTCTATCTTACTTACAATATCATCTTTTACACCACACCTTTCACGAATCACATCATTCCTCACACGATCACATAACCTTACATTACACACTTTTCTGAGGGATCGCATTTCGACTGCATTCACTCTACTTTCATGCTTCTTCTGCCACACCCAACATTCACTGCCATACATAAGCGTAGGAACGAGGACAGCATCATGCACAGCCATTCGGGCCCTTTCGGACACCGATTGACTAGACATTAGACTATCCAATGCTCCATTAATCGCATTACCCTTTTTCACTCTTCTCTCAATATCTTCATCACATTTTCCATCCCTTGTAAACAAACTTCCCAGATATACAAACTCCTTCACCTGTTCCACATCCTTACCATCAATCGCAATCACGCATTCTGTCACATCTTCCTGTCTCTCAAAAACCATCGTTTTGGTCTTATCCACATTCACCCTCATTCCCTTTCTTACAAAAGACTTACATACAATATTCATCATCTCTTGCAACTCTTCTGCCGATGATGCAAGTAGCACTTGATCGTCAGCATACAAGAGGCATTTAATGATGAATCCACCCATTCTCAGTCCATAATCACTTTCACGCAACTCTGTCAAACAGTCATCCATGAACAAATTGAAGAGCCACGGAGAAGCTACACATCCCTGTCGGACACCCCTAGATATTCCGAACCAGTCAGTGTTTTCCCCGTTTACTCTTACACATGCACTAGAATCCTCATAGAGTGATACCAATGCACGTATAAGTTGACTCCCCAAACCGAACTTGGATAACACCTCCCATAAACACTTTCTTACCACCCTATCATACGCCTTCTCTAAATCAATGAAGGAGCAATACACCTTTTGGTTCTTAGCTAAGAACTTTTCGGTGATGCTCCTTAGAGAGGAGATTTGATCCATACATCCCATTCCTATCCTAAATCCTGCTTGCACATCCCATATTTTCTCATCAGTTTCATTCATCACTCTTTCAATCAATACCTTTGCATACAATTTACCGACAATGCTGAGTAGGCTAATGCCGCGGTAGTTTTTAGCCTCCTGGCGTGACCCTTTTCCTTTATACAGGGGCACAATCACCGCCTTGCACCAGTCTTGTGGTACTTTGCCACTCGACCAGCACTTTTGGAAAAGGAAGTACAACCAAGAAGCCACCAACCCTTTACCAGCCCTCAGCATTTCGATAGTTATCCTATCATACCCTGCCGCCTTCCCTATTTTCATACTTTTCATTGCTTTCATTATTTCTTCCATACTGATCTCACTTTCACTAAAGGCACCCATCACATCGTTCCAATCAACATTACTGCCGATTGGCGAAGAAACGGATGCATCCTCTTTTTCAAAGAGTCCCTCAAAATAGTTCTTCCATACTCGTTTCATGCTACTTTCATCCGTCGCCAATTCACCCTGATCATCTTTCACTACATTCACTCTCGTGTTTTGGGAAACTCCCTTTTCTTTCCGGACATATTTCCAGAACAACTTTTGGTTATTCCGGAAATTATCAGAGAGTTTCCTCTCACACCATTCTATCAGATCACGCTTTTTCTTTTCTATTTTCTTCTTAACCTCATTCTTAACTCTCTTATATTCATCTTCACTATTTTTCACTACATCATCTGTTACTCTCGCATCCATTCGTTTACTAGCTCTGACCGCTAGTAAATCTAACCAAGCTTTCTTCTTATCTTCGACTGCCTCTTTCACACTCTTATCCCACCAACTTGTTGGTGGTCTATTTGACCTTTTACACAATCCACATACTTCCGTCGCACATTCAACCATTGTCGATTTGAGCACATTCCATACTTCTTCTATTTCCATTTCATCCCTCATCTCCACGCAACTTAGTCTATCATCCAATTTCTTCACGTATTCATCACTGATCTTTTCATCATCTTGCAATTTCTCCACTTTTATTCTCGCAAGATCCGTTGTTGACACTTTGGCCCTATGACGCCAACGCGTGCACAGACCTCTTACTCGGGATATAACAAGAAAGTGATCTGTGCCAACATTCGTGCCCCTATAGACTCTGGTGTCAACAACCTTTGCTCTCAGCCTTTCATCAACAATCACAAAATCAATCATACTTCTCTCGTTTCCTCTCTGTCTTGTATACATATGGATATCTTTGTGTTCAAACAACGTGTTTGTAACACAAAGATTCCTCGCCAAGCATACCTCAATAACTTTCTCGCCATTTTCGTTCACCCTTTGATCACCATACTTTCCTAAAACCTTTTCACAACCGTTGCGTGCCACACCAACCCAGCCATTAAAATCTCCTAACATTACAATTCTCTCATTCTGATCACACCCATTCACAACATCATCTAACAAATTCAAAAACTCCTCCCTCTCGGAAAGTGCCTTAGACATGTCCGGAGCATACACACAAATTATGCGAATCCGGACAAGCCCTATTTTCACCTTTAGCCACAGGAGCCTTGGACTCACACATTCGTAACCTTTCATACACTGAGCCATCCTTTCAGATATCAGAAGTCCCACGCCTTGGCAAGCCCTGTCGCTGTCAGCAACGCCTGACCAGATCGCTGTAATGTTGCCAAGTTGTGAAACCTCTTTTTCCTTTCGCTTCGTTTCATTCACACACAGAAAATCTATTTTTCTTTCATCCATTATCAAACATACTTCATCTAATTTTTCTTGCATCCCTCCACACACATTCAACGTACTGAAGCGGGTCTCTCCAGCCCACATTTCGCCCCGCGGGGAACCACGGCGTGATGAGTGGCGAGCTGCATCGCCGCCTCCGTGTTTATTTTTATTTGCACACATTTTGGCCCCACGATAAGCAAGGGAAATAAACTGTCCGCCTAGCCAGAGCCCCGCTTGACTAGGTAAGGTTATTTAGTACCCGGAGTGCACCAAGCTCCGGGACGGCGGCACGCTAGCGACCAGGCTCACCCCTGGCCACGCATCCCTCGGCGCGGCAGACCTTGGATTGGTGTAAGGGCGAAGATGGTAGAAGCCCTGTTCCCTTAGTCGACTCCTACGAAACACCCACGGGAAGAAATGGGGTAGTGCTATTCTATGCCGACACTACACAGCAATTCTATGCCGACACTACACAGCATGTGTATGGATGTGGATTATAAATCTATAAATATAAATAGTGTGGTATTATAATGGATGTGGCGTATAAATCTAAAGCGATCAAAGGTACTTTAATCAAAGCCATTAAAAATGCAGTCACAAACATTAAAGAGTCTTCTGAGGCGTTAGGCGAACGATCCTCGACTGAGGAAACAAGGAAGCTCGAAAGCGAAAATGCTCGTCTGAAATCTGAGCTCAGACAAATGAAGGAAAGTAATGAGAGCCTCCACTTAGAGCAGGTGGCTCTCAGAAAAGAGCTGGATACCCTTCGGATTGAAATTCGAAGCGGTGGATCTAGCCTTGAGATGAATGAAAATCTAGCTCAAACGATCATGGTCCAGGTGGGGACCATGATGAATGCGCGACTAGAGGCTCTGGAAGGACGACTCTTACCAGAAAAGCGCTTAAGGCCACCACTAGCAGGAGATAAAGCTAGGGACCAAGCTCAAAGTGTTCCGGTTCCGCAAAGTAAACCAGCACCCCCAGCTAAACCCATGCAAGAGAGGCCGACCAACAAAGGAAAAGGCAAGGGAAAAAAGAGCTTTGTCCAACCAACACCTACTTTTTCAAGCAACTCACGACCAACCGTCATAGAGCCAACTCCTGGCTCTTCAGCACTTCCAACGGTTGAGACATGGGCAACAGTTGTTAAAAAGGGGAAAAAGAATAAGGCTAAAAAAGTGGCCAACCCTGCTCAAGCCCCAAAACAAAAGACGTCGCAAGCCGCAGGAAAGAAGCTTAAGCCACCAAAATCTGCGGCTGTTGTTATTAGCATCAACGAAGAGGCTTTGAGGGAGGGACTTACTTACCCAAAGGTGATAGGAGAAGCTAAGTCAAAAATAAATATATCTGTCTTAGAGCTCGGGCCCATCCGAATGCGATCTGCCCTAACCGGTGCGAGAATGATCGAGATCTCGGGGGAGCAAGCATCGACCAAAGCCAACACTTTGGCCGAAAAGCTACGAGAGGTTTTACCTTCTGGCCTCGTCAAAGTATCGAGGCCCATGAAAACGGAAGTCATAAGGCTTATCGGTCTAGATGACTCAGTTCAAATAGAGGAAGTTACCCAATCAGTCGCTAGTGCTGGTGACTGTGCACCTGAGGACCTAAGGGTAGGGAAAATTATAGATGGCCGCAGAGGTCTTTCTACTGTGGTCGTGACGTGCCCAGTAGCCACAGCCAAAAAGCTCCTTCAGAAAGGGTCGATACAAGTCGGCTGGAGTTGGCCTAGAGTGCTGCACCTTCCCCAGAGAGAACTAAGATGTTATAAATGTCTTGGTGCTGGGCATGTGCGTGCACAGTGCAAAGCTGAAGTAGACCGTAGCAATTTATGTTATCGTTGCGGTTCGCCAGACCACATAAAGGGGAATTGTGACAATAAACCCTGCTGTCCAATCTGTAAGGCGGGGAATAAGCCAGCCGATCATATGATTGGCGCAAAAACTTGTTCCGCAACGACGAGGAAACACGGAAAAGGTACAAAACCGATTCCTAAAAAAGGAAAAGAGCCTCAAGAAGCAGGTCGCTCGATGCCAGATATTAGCACGCAAAGAGCTCAGGAGGAACCAATGGTAATCAACTGATAATGGCTAAAAGGTTCCTTCAAGCAAACCTCAACCACTGCGCCACTGCCCAAGACTTGTTTTTTCAGAGCATGGCGGAGTGGTTGATTCAAGTGGGAGTGGTCTCGGAGCCATACTTTGTCCCTACAGGGGTAAACTGGGTGTCGGACCTGGATGGCGTGGCGGCAATAACCGTCAGCCGATCATCAGGACTGCTGCTCGAAGAGATAGTTAGAGGCAGGGGTTTTGTCTCAGCACGAGTCGGGGAAATAGTCATACTTTCTTTATACTTTTCCCCGAATGATACCCTTGCCAACTACGAAGCTTTCATGCAAGAGGTAGAAGCAGCAGTTCTGCAACGCTATCCTCGCCAGGTACTGGTCGTCGGAGATTTCAATGCAAAGTCTGTTGCTTGGGGATCTCCGACCACTGATCGCTTTGGTGAGGTCGTGTTAGAGTGGGCGACGGCCGCAGGTGTGGCCGTTGCTAATAGGGGTTCGACACCCACATGCGTTCGGCACAATGGGAGTTCGATTGTCGATCTGACTTTCGCAACTCCCGGTCTCTGCGCCCTGATCAAGGGCTGGAGGGTCATCACGGACGTGGAGTCGTACTCGGACCATCGGTATATCCGGTTCGAGATCTCCGCGTCCGGACAAGCCACCTCGTCGGGCGGCTCATCGGCAAATGGGGGACCAAGATGGGCCCTCAGCAGGCTGGATAAGGATATAATGGTCGAAGCAGCCATTGTCCAGTCCTGGTCTGCACCGCCTGACTTTGCCAATGACATCATGGCTGAGGTGGCCTGGTTTAGTGGGGCCCTCACAGAGATCTGTGACGCGTCCATGCCCCGGGTGGGACCAATGGCTCCGAGAAAACAAGTTCATTGGTGGTCCGCGGAGGTTGCTCAGCTCCGCCGGTCTAGCTTGGAGGCGGGCCGCCGCTGCCAACGTTACAGGAGGAGAAGGCGCCGGGACGAGGCTGAGGAACAAACTATTGTTGAAGCGTACCGTGAGGCGAAACAAGCCCTGAAGATCGCTATTCTCAGGGCCAAACTTGCCTCGAAGGCGGAATCGCTGGAGACTCTGAACAACGACCCATGGGGCAGGCCGTACAAAGTAGTGCGGCAGCAGCTTCGCCCTTGGGCGCCCCCTCTAACGACGAGTCTCCAGCCCCACGTAGTGGAAGATGTGGTCTCAGCCTTGTTTCCGGCAAGGGCAGCTCATATGCCCCCAGTGATGGCTGCAGAGCGGCAGCATGAGGAGGAAGAACTGTTGGTCCCAGAAGTGACTGAACCAGAGTTGGCGGTGGCAATAAAGCGACTCAAGGCGAAGAAGACAGCCCCGGGATTAGACGGCATCCCGGGGCGAGCCTGGGTGGTCGCACTGGAACCCTTCCTGGAGGAGAAGTTCCGGGGCCTGCTTTCCCTGTGCCTGGCACAAGGGGTATTTCCAGAGCCTTGGAAGGTGGGCAAACTCGTCCTCCTACGAAAGGAAGGGCGCCCCGCTGACTCCGTCGAACCTTCGTCTTTTCGACCTATTGTTCTGCTCGACGAGGCGGGCAAACTTTTCGAGAGGGTGATCTCTGCCCGAATCGTCGAGCACCTTGATGGTGTGGGTCCAAACATATCGGACCAGCAGTTCGGATTTCGTCGTTGCCGTTCAACGGTGCACGCTGTGTTGCGTGTTCGCGCAATAGCAGATGAGGCGGTCGCACAGGGCGAGGTGGTTTTGGCGGTGTCACTTGACATCGCCAACGCCTTTAACACCATGCCCTGGCCCTGTATTAAAGAGGCACTTAAGTATCACGTAGTGCCTCCATACATATTGAGGGTCCTCGAGTCGTACCTCTCGGACCGTTCTATTACTTACCCGGTTCGGGAGGGGTGGGAAAGCCGCGCTATGTCATGCGGTGTGCCACAGGGGTCAGTCTTAGGTCCGCTCCTGTGGAACATCGGCTACGATTGGGTCCTGCGCGGCGCCAACCTCTGGGGTGTCCAACTCACCTGCTATGCAGACGACACCCTAGTGACGGCTCGAGGGAAAACATACAGGGAGGCCGCCATCCGCGCAACTGCGGGAGTGGCGCACGTTGTGCGCCGCATAAGGCTTCTGGGCCTTGAAGTGGCCCTGAATAAGTCCGAGGCCATGTGGTTTCACGGGCCTCGGAATCGCCCGCCAGAGGGAGAATCCGCCATCGTCGTGGGCGGCGTGAGGATTGCCGTCGAGTCCACTTTGAAATACCTTGGATTAGTGCTCGACGGCCGCTGGACGTTCCGCGCTCACTTCGAGCGTCTAGGGCCCCGCCTAATGGTTGCAGCTGCTGCACTATGCAGACTCATGCCGAACCTCGGGGGCCCTCGGAACGGGTGCAGGCAGCTCTACATGGGGGTCGTACGGTCGATGGCCATGTACGGCTCCCCAGTTTGGTCAGACGCCCTAAAAGGATCAAATGCGGCGCTACTTAACGCGCCGCAACGTCTCATGGCCGTAAGGGCGTCAAGGGGATACCGAACGGTATCCCGGGAAGCTGCCTGCCTTATGGCGGGTTCTTTGCCCTGGGATTTGGATGCAAATGTGCTTGCGTCCACTTTCCACTGGCGGGAGGAGCGACGGACTCAGGGCCACTGGCCCACTCCAAGGGAAACTGCGGCCTATAAGCAGGAGGTCGAGGCTGCTGCCTTGGACGCATGGGCGCTCAGGCTGGGACAGCCGAGCGCGGGGCACAAGACGGTGGAGGCCATTCTCCCCGTCTTCACGCAGTGGTTGCAGCGGGAGCACGGATCTCTTAGCTTTCGGCTGACACAGGTCCTTTCCGGGCATGGTTGCTTCGGGAAATACCTGTGGCGGCTGGGCAGGGAGCAGGCTGCTCGTTGTCACCACTGCCTGAATTGCCCCGAGGATACGGCACAACACACCCTCGAGGTGTGCCCAGCTTGGTCTGGGGAGAGAACTGCACTCCAAGAAGTCATCGGCACGGATTTATCCCTTCCGGCCGTAGTGGCAGCAATGCTAGAAAGCCCCGAAGCGTGGGCAGCGGCGGCCTCTTTCTGCGAACAAGTAATGCTTGCAAAAGAGGCCGCCGAAAGGGAGAGGGAGCTGGCGGACCCCACCAGAAGGGGCCGTCGTCGCCGCGGTGCCAGGAACCCCTGATGCACCGCGGCACTGAATTGGTCTTTTAAGACCTCGGAGCCCCGTTGGCGTTCATCGCTGAAGACGGGGCTCCAAGGGCAGGAGGCGCGCAGAGTGGGGCTATCTGCGCGCTACCAAACCCTGCCCGAGAAGGACGGACGCTTGAGTGGTTCCGAGCGTTCGTTACTATAAGAGGTGGAAACAGGGGGGTTCTGTCCCCCCCTTTGAAGGAACGCCTAGCGGCGTTAGGTGTGTGGAGCCCGCGGCGATGAATTGCCTAAGGCCAGACGACCCGTGGGCTCTACAAACTCGCACCTGGAAGGACCACCGTGGGGTTTTAGTCAGTAGAAGTCTGACATATCCCCGTCGCACCCCCATGCGGCGGGGAATCCATGAGGATTTCCCCACGTAAAAAAAAAAAAAAAAAAAAAAAAAAAGGTTCCCCCACATCTCCCACACGGTACAGCCTTGTCGTGGCGTGGGGGCTCAGTAGCCTCGGGCAATCCAGTCCGGGGTGAAGCTAATGTACCAAAAGTCCGCTTCTCTCCTCTGCTTCCAGAGCGAGCAGTAAGCGGACGGGAAGTCGTGGCACATTCTGATGTGCACGGCTTAGCCCCAGCGTTTGTCCACATTGGGCGGCTGGGGCGGGTATTAGAACCTGGCGTCTGTGTCGCATCGGTCGGCCAGGTTCTGTCTTGTCGTGGATTCGGTCCCAGCGACTGTCCATATTGGGCGGCTGGTGATGGAGGGGCGGCAGTGTCTTCATGATACTGCCGGCCAACCCGTAAGCCTACTTCGGTGGGTACGGGGGCTCAGGCCACTGAGGTCTGGGCTGCGAGGAAGAAAACCTCTATAAAAAATTACCCCAATCCCAAGGTCAGCGTGCCGAGGGGATGAGTGTCTGGAGGGAGTCCAGTGCCTAGCGCAGGGGATGGGGGGGTTAAGCTCGCTGGTAGGCCGAGGGTAAAGCCTACCAAAACTAATAATGGACCAGGATTTTTTGAAAAATATTACCCAGGTGGGTCCCCGAAAGGGGGAATCCCACCCTTCCGCTTCTGCGGAAGGCGCCCCCGCGTATTCTGGGGGGGGCAAAAACTTCCAAACCAACGACCTTACTGCATGTTTAATGGATTTCGATGTTAGCGACGTGGCTGTGGAGATTTTGAGCGACAGCTCATATGCCTCCACATCAAATAGGAATGGCGCAAGCCAAGAGAATGGATCAGATTCCCGGCGTAAGCGGACTTACAACGGTTCTGAATCAGGATCTTCGGATTCAAACAACGAGGGTGGACTCGAATCGGATATGGACCGTCAGCCGTCCATTGCTTCGAGCAAGGCATCTGCCAAGAGAGGGCGCGGACGACCGCCAACGACTGGCCAATACATTGGTATTGGTAAGGCCCGTGCGGAGGCTGCAGCAGCCAAGAGAGAAAGCTTTTTGCGGCAAGAAGCGGAAGAGCTCTCAAAACGAGTGGAGAGATATCATTCTCTCCAGGCAAAGAAAAAAGCTGCTGCGTCAGAGAAGGAAACACCAGCAACTGAAAAGTGCGCCTCGGACTTGATGCAGTCCGTTCAATATCAAATCGGCGAGATACTGCAGGTGGCACAAAAATCAAGGGCATTGAAGGGCACCTACATCAAGGTCCTAAAAGATGCCACGGCTGCTATAAAAGAGTCCTCTGAGGCTCTTTTCGAACGGACATCCTCTGAAGAAACGAAGCGTCTCCAACAAGACAATGCTCGTTTGAGGGAAGAGCTTCAGAGGATGAAAACAAATAACGAGGGTCTCCGCCAAGAGCAAGTAGCCCTGCGAAAGGAGGTTGATGCTCTTCGTACAGACGTGCAGAGCACACGCCCAATTACGGAGGTAGGGGATGAGTTTGCTCGTTCGATCATGGTCCAAGTTGGAACCATGGTCAACGCCAGGCTTGAGGCCCTCGAAACGCGTCTTTTGCCGGAAAAGCGCATAAGACCACCATTAGCGGCGGACAAAAGAGTCTCTCATACGGCAACTCTTCAGGCCAATGCGAAAACTGCAGATGGACTATCCAGAAGCAATGGACAGACTAAAAGCAAGGGAAAAGGAAAGGGCAAAAAGTCTTCTGTGCCTGTCCAACCCCAACCGCTTGCTTCTTTAAGTTTAACACCGGTGGCTTCTTCTGTCCCAGTGACACAGCCTACTCCAGGCCCATCAAATGCCGTCCCTGCGGAAACATGGGCCACGGTGGTACGCCGTGGGAAAAAGAAGGTGAGGTCGGCTGCTACCGCTCCCGCTAGAGCTCCTCAAAAGTCTGCTGGGAAAGTGGCAGCAAATAAACTAAAAGTACCGCGTTCTGCCGCGGTAATTATTAGTCTTAATGATGAAGCTGCCAAGAAAGGAGTTACGTTGGGTAACATAATGTCCGATGCCAAGCAGCAGATTGACATATCGGCCCTAGGCATCGGGCCAATGCGGATTCGGTCAGCCATTACTGGGGCTCGAAAATTGGAAGTTTCTGGAGCACAGGCTCAAGAAAAAGCTGACACGCTGGCCGCAAAACTCCGAGCAGTACTGCCTTCCGAGTTGGTTAGGGTCTCGAGGCCGACAAAAACGGAGGCGGTGCGCTTGGTCGGTATAGACGACTCAGTTACAGAGGCTGAAATCATTGCGGCCGTTGTTAGATGTTCCGGTTGCACAGAGCCAGAAGTCAAAGTTGGTCGAATTACAGTGGGTAACCGGGATTGCTCGGTTTTAGTTCGATGCCCTCTGGTGGCGGCCAAAAAGCTCGCCGAAGCAAAACGATTGCAAGTTGGCTGGGGCGAAGTGGTGGTGCAACTCCTTCCACGGAGAGAACTGCGCTGCTACAAGTGTCTAGAGCCCGGCCATGTGCGAGCTACCTGCACTTCCGAAGTGGACCGCAGCAGCAACTGCTATCGCTGCGGTTTGCCAGGGCACTTAGCGGAGTCTTGCTCGGAGAAGCCATGCTGCCCTCTCTGCAAAGCAGCCAGCCGGTCATTTGACCACATGGTAGGGGCCAAAGCTTGCAAAGCAAAAACGCTTGCAAGTAAAGCGAAGACGGCCACAAAAAAGGTTGTCGCTCATAGTTGCCCTGGAAACGGGCCAGTGGAGGAACCAATGGCCGTAAATTAATGGCCATAAAGTTCCTCCAAGCGAACCTCAACCACTGTGCAACTGCTCAGGATTTGTTTTTCCAAAGCACAGCACAGTGGTTGATTCAAGTGGGGTTAATCTCGGAGCCGTACTTTGTCCCCGCGGGGGTGAATTGGGTGTCGGACCTAAATGGCGTGGCGGCAATCACAGTCAGCCGTTCATCAGGGCTGCTGCTGGAGGAAGTATCTCGCGGCAGAGGTTTCGTTGCGGCACGGATAGGGGAGATAGTAGTCATCTCGATTTACTTCTCCCCCAACGACTCCTTTGCCAATTTGGAGATCTTTCTACAAGAGCTGGAAGCAGCAGTCCTGCAACGTCGCCCTCGCCAGGTATTGGTCGCTGGAGACTTCAACGCCAAATCGGTGGTCTGGGGTTCTCCAGCGACAGAGCGCTTCGGCGAGGCAGTGGTGGAATGGGCGACGACCACGGGTTTGGCCGTGGCCAACAGAGGTTCGACACCTACATGTGTTAGGCATAACGGGAGTTCGATTGTCGATTTGACCTTCGCAACTCCCGGTCTCTGGGCCCTGATCAGGGGCTGGAGGGTTATCACGGACGTGGAGTCGTACTCGGATCATCGTTACATCCGGTTCGAGATCTCCGCGTTCCAGCCAGCCACCTTACCGGGTGGTCTGCCGGCAAATGGGGGACCTAGATGGGCCCTCACCAGGCTGGACAAGGATATGATGGAGGAAGCATCCATCGTCCAGTCCTGGATGTCACCGCCGCCCGGTGCGGCCGTCGACATCAATGCCGAGGTGAGCTGGTTTCGTGATGCTCTCACAGAGATATGCGACGCATCGATGCCCCGCGTGGGACCGATTGCTCCGAGGCGGCAAGTGCACTGGTGGAGCGCCGAAATCGCTCAATTGCGATTAGCGAGTATGACGGCGCGCCGCCGGTGCAAAAGGAATCGAAGGAGGAGGATCCGGAACGAGGCGGAACAGCTCCGCCGCGTGGAAATATTCCGCGAGGCAAAGAAGGCCCTGAAGATAGCGATAATCAGGGCCAAAGAAGCCTCGCGAAAGGAGTTATTGGAGGCTCTAGATAATGATCCATGGGGGCGCGCCTATAGAATGGCTAGGCAAAGGCTTAGACCATGGGCGCCCCCGCTTACGACGAGTCTCCAGACCCACGTGGTGGAAATCGTAGTTTCGACCTTGTTCCCGGACAGGGGAGCTCATCAGCCCCCCGTAATGGCTCTTGAGCGGCAGCGTTCGGTGGACGAACATCTCGTCCCCGAAGTGACCGAACCGGAGTTGGCGGTGGCCATAGAGCGCCTGAAGAAGAAGAAGACGGCCCCGGGACTAGATGGGATCCCGGGGCAGGCGTGGGTAGTGGCGCTCAAGCCCTTCCTGTAGGAGAGATTTCGGGGCCTAGTCTCCACGTGCCTGGAACAAGGTGTTTTTCCAGAGCCGTGGAAGACGGGCAAACTCGTTTTGTTGCGGAAGGAAGGGCGCCCCGCCGACTCTGTCGAACCCTCGGCTTTTCGTCCTATAGTCCTGCTCGACGAGGCGGGCAAACTTTTGGAGAGGGTGATCTCTGCCCGAATCGTCGAGCACTTAGAGGGAGCTGGTCCGAATCTCTCGGACCAGCAGTTCGGTTTCAGGCGCTGTCGCTCGACAGTTCATGCAGTTCTGCGGGTCCGCTCAATAGCGGACGAGGCGGTCTCCCAGGACGAGGTGGTGTTGGCGGTCTCTCTCGACATCAAAAACGCCTTCAACACCATGCCCTGGTCCTGTATAGCGGAGGCACTGAAATTTCACGAAGTGCCTCCGTACTTGAGGAGGATTCTCGGGTCGTACCTCTCGGATCGGTTCATAACTTATCCGCTTCGGGAGGGTTGGGGTCGCCGCGAAATGTCTTGCGGTGTTCCACAGGGCTCAGTCTTGGGCCCGCTCCTGTGGAACATCGGCTACGACTGGGTCTTACGCGGCGCCAACCTCTGGGGTGTCCAACTCACCTGCTACGCAGACGACACCCTAGTGACGGCTCGAGGAAAGACGTACAGAGAGGCCGCCATCCGCGGGACTGCGGGTGTGGCGCACGTTGTGCGCCGTATAAGGTCGCTGGGCCTAGAAGTGGCCCTGAACAAATCCGAGGCCTTGTGGTTCCATGGGCCTCGGAATCGTCCGCCGGTTGGGGAATCCGCCATCGTTGTGGGTGGCGAGAGGATTGCCGTCGAGTCCACGTTAAAATACTTGGGACTAACACTCGACGGCCGTTGGACGTTCCGCGCTCACTTCGAGCGTTTGGGGCCCCGGTTGATGGTTGCGGCAGCTGCACTCAGCAGACTCCTGCCGAACCTTGGGGGCCCTGGGAGCGCGTGCAGGCAGCTCTACATGGGGGTCGTACGGTCTATGGCCATGTACGGCTCCCCAGTGTGGGCTGACGCCCTGAAGGGGTCGAATGCGGCGCTTCTTTATGCGCCGCAACGGCTCATGGCTGTCAGGGCGTCAAGGGGATACCGCACGGTATCCCGAGAGGCTGCCTGCCTAATGGCGGGTTCAAAGCCATGGGAGTTGGACGCACAAGTTCTCGCGTCAACTTTCCACTGGCGAGAAGAACGGCGGACACAGGGCCACTGGCCCACGGATCGGGAAACAGCGGCCTATAAACAGCAAGTAGAGGCCGCTGCCCTCGAGGCATGGGCGCTTCGGCTAGGTCAGCCAAGCGCGGGGCACAAGACGGTGGAGGCCATTCTCCCCGTCTTCACGCAGTGGTTGCAGCGAGAGCACGGATCTCTAAGCTTCCGGCTGACACAGGTCCTTTCCGGGCATGGTTGCTTCGGGAAATACCTGTGGCGGCTGGGCAAGGAGGAGGCTGCTCGTTGCCACCACTGCCTGAACTGCCCCGAAGATACGGCGCAGCACACCTTAGAGGTGTGCCCAGCGTGGGACGTGCCGAGGGCGGAACTCCGGGCGGTCATCGGCCCGGATCTCTCTCTGCCAGCCGTAGTCGCGGCCATGGTGGAGAGACCCGATGCGTGGGCGGCGGCGGCCTCCTTTTGCGAACAAGTCATCAATGCAAAGGAGGTCGCCGAACGTGAGAGGGAGGTGGCGGACCCTGTTAGAAGGGGCCGTCGTCGCCGCGGCGCCAGGAACCACTGACGTCGCGGCCATTGGTAGGGTCTTTTAAGACCATGGAGCCCCCATATGGCGTGCGACGCCGAAAGTGGGGCTCCACGGCAGGAGGCGCGCAAAAGGGGGCCATTTGCGCGCTAGTCACCCTGCCAAGAAGGACGGACGCTTAAGTGGTTCTGAGCGTCCGTTACTAGCTGTTGGTAGTAGGGGGGTTCTGTTCCCCCCGTGGAAGGAATGCCGAGAGGCATAGGTGCGAGGGGTCCGTGGTAAATTACCTCCGGTAACAGAGGCCAGGGACCCCGACCATTGTGCACCAAGAAGGACCACCGTGGGGTTTTAGTCAGTAGGAGTCTGACATATCCCCGTCGCTCCCCCCAGCGGCGGGGAATCCATGAGGATTTCCCCACGTAAAAAAAAAAAAAAAAAAAAGGTTCCCCCACATGGTACAGCCTTGTCGTGGCGTGGGGGCTCAGTAGCCTCGGGCAATCCAGCCCGGGGTGAAGCTAATGTACCGAGTAGGCGTCGTTGTAAAGTTAGAACCTGGCGTTTGTGTCGTATCGGTCGGCCAGGTTCTGTCCTGCGTTCGGCGTTCGGTCCCAGTGACTGTCCACATTGGGCGGCTGGTGATGGAGGGGCGGCAGTGTCTTCATGATACTGCCGGCCAACCCGTAAGCTCACTTCGGTGGGAACGGGGGCTCAGGCCACTGAGGTTTGGGCTGCGAGGAAGAAAACCTCTATAAAAAATTACCCTAATCCCAAGGTCAGCGTGCCGAGGGGATGAGTGTCTGGAGGGGGTCCAGTGCCTAGCGCAGGGGTAGGGGGGGTTAAGCTCGATGGTAGGCCGAGGGTAAAGTCTACCAAAACCTAACATGGATAAAAAGGCAATTTTAAATAGAATTACCCAGGTGGGTCCCCGAAAGGGGGAATCCCACCCTTCCGCATCTGCGGGAGGCGCCCCCACGTATTCTGGGGGGGGCAAAAACTGCCTCGCAGGTCCTACTAAGGGCCTGCGCCAAAACGACTACTGCTATGAAATAACGGACATTGATCAAGCTCATGGATTGGAACAACCGCGCATTGAAAACTTCAATGCTCAGAAAGACGACCGAGGCAAACGCCTATCAGACTCGGAAAGCGAAGACACTGAAAGACCGTGTTCTCGCATGTCCCTGGATAGTGCCAATAGCTTATTGGAAGGTCAAAGGAAACGACGAGCTGGCAGCGGTCTGAGTACTTCTGACTCGGACACTAGCGCTGATGTTACCGTGACTGGCAGAGCCAACACACCAAAAAGAGGCCGTGGTAGACCACCTTCCACGGGAGAGTACATTGGCGTTGGAAGAGCAAGAGCGGAGGCTGCTGCAGCTCGCCAAAAATTCTTGCGGGACGAGCAGAGAATTTCGGAGCAAGAAGATCTATCCCAAAAAATCGATAGATATTTCGCTAAAAAGGAAAGGAGGGAAAATGCCCTCGCTCTTAAAAGGGATTCATCAATTCCTGATGAGAAAAAGACGGCTACTTTGCTGGCTCAGGAAGTCGAAGAGGGAGTGGCTCTTATTATAAACGTCGCCAAAAAGTCTGGCAACCTTAAGGGAGATTATGTAAGGGCCCTGAAGAAAACTGCCGAGGACATAAGACAGCACTCTCAACTCTTAAAGGAATGCTCCTCGTCCAGTGAAGTAATAAAACTTCAGGAAGAGCTGGCGCGTCAGAAGGAGGAAAACCAAAGACTCAAAACAGATAAAGAGTCTTTGGCTGCGGAATTACATAGCCTCCGCAAGGATTTGGCGGAGATCCGAGCGGAAATCGCGAATAATCGCTCAACTTCAAGCCCGGTAGTTGTTACCGAAGACTTGTCGCGTTCCATCATGGTCCAAGTTGGGACCATGATGAATGCTCGACTCGAAGCTCTGGAAGGTCGACTGTTACCAGAAAAGCGGTTAAGGCCACCTCTAGCAGGGGATAAAGCAAGGGGCCAACCACAAAGCATGCCGGTATTGCAGAACAAGGCGGCATCTATAGCTAGACCCTCGCAAGAGAAACCGGCGAACAAAGGAAAAGGAAAGGGGAAAAAGAGTGTTATTAAACCCAGACCTATCCTTTCGAACAGCGAGCAATCAACTGTCGTAGAGCCAACTCCTGGCCCGTCAGCACCCCCACCGGGTGAGACATGGGCGACAGTCGTCAAAAAGGGGAAAAAGAAAAAGGCTAAGAAAGTGGATAACCCTGCTCAAGTCCAAAAACAAAAGACGCCGCAAGCTGCAGGAAAGAAACTTAAGCCACCAAAATCTGCAGCCGTTGTTATAAGTATCAGCGAGGAGGCTTTGAAAGAAGGACTGACCTACCCAGCGGTTATAGGTGACGCAAAGTCAAAAATAAACCTGTCTGGCTTAGACATCGGGCCCATCCGAATGAGATCCGCCCTTACCGGTGCGAGAATGATTGAGATCTCAGGGGAGCAAGCATCGGTCAAAGCCAATACTTTGGCCGAAAAGCTACGGGAAGTTCTACCGTCTGGTCTTGTCAAAATATCGAGACCCATAAAAACAGAAGTCATTAGACTTATTGGACTCGATGACTCTGCACAAGTAGAAGAGGTTGCCCAAGCAGTCGCTAGTGCTGGTGACTGTGTGCCTGGGGACTTGAAAGTAGGGAATATTATCGAAGGGCGTCGAGGTCTTTCTACTGTAGTTGTAACTTGTCCAGTTACCACAGCAAAAAAGCTCCTACAGAAAGGGTCGCTACAAGTTGGCTGGAGTTGGCCTAAAGTACAGCACCTTCCCCAGAGAGAATTAAGGTGCTATAAATGTCTTGGTGCTGGGCATGTGCGTGCTCAATGCAAAGCAGAAGTTGACCGTAGCGACCTATGTTATCGCTGCGGTTCACTGGGCCACAAAAAAGAAAACTGCGATAGCAATCCTTGTTGCCCGATTTGTAAAGCGGAGAATAAGCCATCGGATCACATGATTGGTGCTAAATCTTGTTCTGCAACGAAGAAGCGTGGAAATGGTTCTAAACCTAATCCCAAAAAGAGGATAATGCCCACGAAGGTGGGCCGCTCGATGCCGTATGTTGGCACGCAAAGAGCTCAGGAGGAACCAATGGTCATCAGTTAATAATGGCCATAAGGTTCCTTCAAGTAAACCTCAACCACTGCGCCACTGCTCAAGATCTGTTTTTCCAGAGCATGGCGGAGTGGTTGATACAAGTGGGAGTAGTCTCGGAGCCATACTTTGTCCCTACAGGGGTAAACTGGGTGTCGGACCTAAATGGAGTGGCGGCGATAACCGTCAGCCGATCATCAGGACTGCTGCTGGAAGAGATAGTTAGAGGCAGGGGTTTCGTCTCAGCACGAGTCGGGGAAATAGTCGTATTTTCCTTATACTTTTCCCCGAATGATACCCTTGCCAACTTCGAAGTTTTCATGCAAGATGTAGAAGCAGCAGTCCTGCAACGCCATCCTCGCCAGGTTCTGGTCGCCGGAGATTTCAATGCCAAGTCTGTGGCTTGGGGATCTCCGGCCACTGATCGCTTTGGCGAGGTCGTGTTAGAGTGGGCGACGGCCGCAGGTGTGGCCGTTGCAAATAGGGGTTCGACACCCACATGCGTTCGGCACAACGGGAGTTCGATTGTTGACCTGACTTTCGCAACTCCCGGTCTCTGGGCCCTGATCAAGGGCTGGAGGGCCATCACGGACGTGGAGTCGTACTCGGACCATCGGTATATCCGGTTCGAGATCTCCACGTCCCGACAAGCCACCTCATCGGGCGGCTCCTCGGCAAATGGGGGCCCAAGATGGGCTCTCAGCAGGCTGGATAAGGATCTAATGGCCGAAGCCGCCATTGTCCAGTCCTGGTCTGCGCCGCCTGACTTTGCCAATGACATCATGGCTGAGGTGGCCTGGTTTAGTGGGGCCCTCACAGAGATTTGTGACGCGTCTATGCCCCGGGTGGGACCAATGGCTCCGAGAAAACAAGTTCATTGGTGGTCCGTAGAGGTTGCTCAGCTCCGCCGAGCTAGCTTGGCGGCGGGCCGCCGCTGCCAACGTTATAGGAGGAGAAGACGCCGGGACGAGGCTGAGGAACAAACCATTGTTGAAGCGTACCGTGAGGCGAAAAAAGCCCTGAAGATCGCCATTCTCAGGGCCAAACTCGCCTCCAAGGTGGAATCGCTGGAGACTCTGAACAACGACCCATGGGGCAGGCCGTATAAAATAGTGAGGCAGCAGCTTCGCCCTTGGGCGCCCCCTCTGACAACGAGTCTCCAGCCGCATGTAGTGGAAAACGTGGTCTCTGCCTTGTTTCCGGCGAGGGCAGCTCATATGCCGCCAGTGATGGCTGCAGAGCGGCAGCCCGAGGAGGAGGAACTGCTGGTCCCAGAAGTAACTGAACCGGAGTTGGCGGTGGCAATAAAGCGACTCAAGTCGAAGAAGACAGCCCCGGGACTAGACGGCATCCCGGGGCGGGCCTGGGTGGTCGCACTGGAACCTTTCCTGGAGGAGAAGTTTCGGGGCCTGCTTTCCCTGTGCCTGGCACAAGGGGTATTCCCAGAGCCTTGGAAGGTGGGTAAACTCGTCCTTCTCCGAAAGGAAGGGCGCCCCGCTGACTCCGTCGAGCCATCCTCGTTTCGGCCCATCGTGCTGCTCGACGAGGCGGGCAAACTTTTAGAGAGGGTGATTTCTGCCCGAATCGTCGAGCACCTTGATGGTGTGGGTCCAAACATATCGGACCAGCAGTTCGGATTTCGTCGTTGCCGTTCAACGGTGCATGCTGTGTTGCGCGTTCGCGCAATAGCAGATGAGGCGGTCGCACAGGGCGAGGTGGTTTTGGCGGTGTCACTTGACATCGCCAACGCCTTTAACACCATGCCCTGGCCCTGTATAAGAGAGGCACTCAAGTATCACGTAGTGCCTCCATACATATTGAGGGTCCTCGAGTCGTACCTCTCGGACCGTTCTATTACTTACCCGGTTCGGGAGGGGTGGGAAAGCCGCGCTATGTCATGCGGTATGCCACAGGGGTCAGTCTTAGGTCCGCTCCTGTGGAACATCGGCTACGATTGGGTCCTGCGCGGCGCCAACCTCTGGGGTGTCCAACTCACCTGCTATGCAGACGACACCCTAGTGACGGCTCGAGGGAAAACATACAGGGAGGCCGCCATCCGCGCAACAGCGGGAGTGGCGCACGTTGTGCGCCGTATAAGGCTTCTGGGCCTTGAAGTGGCCCTGAATAAGTCCGAGGCCATGTGGTTTCATGGGCCTCGGAATCGTCCGCCAGTGGGAGAATCCGCCATCGTCGTGGGTGGCGTGAGGATTGCCGTCGAGTCGACTTTGAAATACCTGGGATTAGTGCTCGACGGCCGTTGGACGTTCCGCGCTCACTTCGAGCGTTTGGGGCCCCGGTTAATGGTTGCGGCTGCTGCCCTTTGCAGACTCATGCCGAACCTTGGGGGCCCCAGGAACGCAAGCAGGCAGCTCTATATGGGGGTCGTACGATCAATGGCAATGTACGGCTCCCCAGTTTGGGCGGACGCCCTGAACGGGGCTAATGCGGCGCTACTTCATGCGCCGCAGCGCCTTATGTCCATCAGGGCGTCAAGGGGATACCGTACGGTATCCCGAGAGGCTGCCTGCCTAATGGCGGGTTCCATGCCATGGGATTTGGACGCGAAAGTCCTCGCGTCCACTTTTCATTGGCGTGAAGATCGGCGGACGCAGGGCCACTGGCCCACGCAACGGGAGACTGCTGCCTACAAGCAGGAGGTCGAGGCTGCTGCCCTTGAGGCATGGGCGCTCAGGCTGGGACAGCCGAGCGCGGGGCACAAGACGGTGGAGGCCATTCTCCCCGTCCTCACGCAGTGGTTGCAGCGAGAGCATGGATCTCTGAGCTTCCGGCTGACACAGGTCCTTTCCGGGCATGGTTGCTTCGGTAAGTACCTGTGGCGGCTGGGCAAAGAGCAGGCTGCTCGTTGCCACCACTGTCTGAATTGCCCCGAAGATTCGGCGAAACACACTCTCGAAGAGTGCCCAGCTTGGGCTGGGGAGAGGGCAGCACTCCGGGCAAGCATTGGCCCGGATCTATCCCTGACGGCCGTAGTTGCGGCCATGCTGGGAAGCCCCGAAGCGTGGGCGGCGGTGGCCTCCTTTTGCGAACACGTCATGCTTGCAAAGGAGGCCGCCGAAAGGGAGAGGGAGTTGGCGGACCCCACCGGAAGGGGCCGTCGTCGCCGCGGTGCAAGGAATAACTGACGCACCGCGACCATTGGTAGGGTCTTTTAAGACCATGGAGCCCCCATAGCGTTCATCGCCGAAAGTGGGGCTCCACGGGCAGGAGGCGTGCAGAGTGGGGTTATCTGCGCGCTACCAAACCCTGCCCGAGAAGGACGGACGCTTAAGTGGTTCTGAGCGTCCGTTACTAGAATAGGTGGAAACAGGGGGTTCTGTCCCCCCCCCTTAGAAGGAACGCCTAGCGGCGTTAGGTGTGTGGAGTCCGCGGCGATGAATTGCCTAAGGCCAGACGACTCGTGGGCTCCACAAATTTGCACCTGGAAGGACCACCGTGGGGTTTTAGTCAGTAAGAGTCTGACATATCCCCGTCGCACCCTCATGCGGCGGGGAATCCATGAGGATTTCCCCACGTAAAAAAAAAAAAAAAAAAAAGGTTAGGTTAGGTTAGGTTAGGTTAGGTTAGGTTAGGTTAGGTTAGGTTAGGTTAGGTTAGGTTAGGTTAGGTTAGGTTCCCCCACACGGTACAGCCTTGTCGTGGCGTGGGGGCTCAGTAGCCTCGGGCAATCCAGTCCGGGGTGAAGCTAATGTACCGAGAGCCGAGAGTCCGCTTCTCTCCTCTGCTTCCAGAGCGAGCAGTAAGCGGACGGGAAGTCGTGGCACATTCCGATGTGCACGGCTTAGCCCCAGCGTTTGTCCACATTGGGCGGCTGGGGCGGGTGTTAGAACCTGGCGTCTGTGTCGCATCGGTCGGCCAGGTTCTGTCTTGTCGTGGATTCGGTCCCAGCGACTGTCCATATTGGGCGGCTGGTGATGGAGGGGCGGCAGTGTCTTCATGATACTGCCGGCCAACCCGTAAGCCTACTTCGGTGGGAACGGGGGCTCAGGCCACTGAGGTCTGGGCTGCGAGGAAGAAAACCTCTATAAAAAATTACCCCAATCCCAAGGTCAGCGTGCCGAGGGGATGAATGTCTGGAGGGAGTCCAGTGCCTAGCGCAGGGGGGGTAGGGGAATTTACATGGAAAATATGGATTCGGCAAGTTTTAAAAAGTATACCCAGGTGGGTCCCCGAAAGGGGGAATCCCACCCTTCCGTTTCGGCGGAAGGCAGCCCCACGTACTCTGGGGGGGGCAAAAACTGCCTCGCAGGCTCTTCATCTAAGGGTCTGCGTCACAATAACGACCACAGCTTCACTATAATGGACACCGAGATTGCGAATAACTTGGACTTTCCCTATATGGGAAGCATTGAGGATGTTGACCAGGCTTCTGGAACTGACTTGGGTGGTGTTGAGTCTGATGAAGACTACAACATGCCGACGACAGGACCAAGTACACGGTGTAACTCGGAAAGCAGAAAGCGGACATGGGACGGTGAGGGTTCTTGCCCATCGGACTCCGACACAAGCAGAGACGCTGTGAGTGGTAATACTCTTTCAAAACGAGGAAGAGGGCGACCACCTACAACGGGGAAATATATTGGAGTTGGACGAGCTAGAGCTGAGCTAGCAGCTGCAAAGCGTGAGGAATTCCTGCTTCAGCAGCAAAAGGAAGAGGAAAGTATTTCCGATAAAATAGAGAAATACAAGTCACGGAGAGAAATTGCTAGGCCAAAAGTAGTAGTAGACCCCACACCAGCTGGGGAAAAAAATGCTGCTGACCTAGCAAAAATTGTAAATGACGAAGTAGCGAAGATACTTGATGTGGCAAAAAGGTCCAGAAACCTTAAGGGTACCTTTGTAAGGACTCTTCAAGATGCTGCCACCTCAATAAGTAATGTCTCAGAAGCTCTCTTAGAGCGAACGTCTTCAGAAGAGGTAAAGAAGCTACAGGCGGACAATGCAAAATTGAGAGAAGAGCTCCAAACTATGAAGAAATATCACGAGCAGGATCAAGCTTCTTTGCGCTCAGAATTGGTAGCCCTCAGAGACGAAATAAGAGGCACACGTCCAAACCCCGAGTCAATGGGAAGTGAGGATTTCATTCGTTCCGTCATGGTACAGGTAGGTACCATGATGAACGCCCGGCTTGAGGCATTGGAGGAGCGTCTTTTGCCGAAGAGAAATATTCGCCCGCCGCTGGCAGCAGACAGAAGGGCTGCCAATATGCAAAAAACTGCAGCTAAACCTACATTAGCAGGAATGGCTGCTCCTACAGTGGAGGTTACGAAAGGAAAGGGTAAAGGCAAAGGAAAGGGGAATATCAGTGGGGTTGCTGTCACCAACCAAACTATTCCAGTATCTTCCTCCCAACCTAAACCGAAAAGTGTTAAGCAAACAGGTTCTAGTTCGCAACCGACGGCCAGCACTTCCGCTGGAACTCAAGAGGAGTCATGGGCCACAGTCGTACGCCGTGGCAAAAAGTCGAAGAGCGTTAAGACCACTGAAACAGCACCTCAACCAAAAGGCAAGACGATAGCGGTGAAAAAGTTGCGCACCCCTCGCACGGCAGCGGTCGTAATCACGCTGGAGCAGAGTGCTAAGGAAAAAGGTGTCACGTACAAAATGGTGATGACTGAGGCCAGAGATAAGCTCAATTTGCCAAGCCTCGGAATTGAAGGGGTGAGAATGAGAACTGGAGTCACTGGTGCTAGAAAAATAGAACTACCAGCTTCTCAAACGGATAAAGCGGATGCGCTAGCCAAAAAGCTTCGCGATATATTCCCAGAGAACATTGCTCGGATCTCTCGGCCCATGAAATGTGCTGAATTGCGCATAACGGGACTGGATGACTCCGTCACTCCTAAGGAAGTAGCGGATGCAGTAGGCAGAGACGGAGGGTGCTCAGTAACTGATGTCTCTGTCGGAAACATTGTAGAGGCTCCGCGAGCTCTAGGTTCTGTTTGGGTTCGGTGTCCTGTAGAGGCGGCCAAAAAGTTGACCAAATCTAATTCAATTTTGGTAGGGTGGTCTCAGGCACGAGTTCATCTTCTTCCCCAGCGGGAACTCCGATGTTACAAATGCCTCCTGGTTGGACATGTTGGGGTGAACTGCTCATCTGACACCGACCGTAGCAACACATGTTTCCGCTGCGGCCAACAGGGGCATAAAGCCAACACATGTCGGAACCAGCCATCGTGTCCGGTTTGTAAGGACAGCGCCAGATCAGCTGACCACAGAATAGGAGCTAAATCCTGCCTTGCCACTAAAAAAGGCAGTCAAAAAGCAAAGCAGAGTGCGAAAGAACCAAAAAAAGCTCACCAAACTGCGTCCATACGGCAACCTATTGTCATTGTGGAGCGAATGGAAGTAGGGGAACCCGTAGCCGTCGCTGATTGATGGCTATGAGGTTACTTCAGGTGAATCTCAACCACTGCGCCACTGCTCAAGATCTGTTCTTTCAAAGCATGGCGGAGTGGTTGATACAAATAGGGATTGTCTCGGAGCCATATTTTGTTCCTACGGGGGTAAATTGGGTGTCGGACCTAAATGGAGTGGCGGCTATAACCGTCAGCAGCTCATCGGGACTGCTGTTGGAGGAGGTTACTCGGGGCCGGGGTTTCGTCGCGGCTCGTGTGGGAGAGATTGTTGTCTTCTCAATCTATTTCTCCCCAAACGAGCCGCTCTCCGTCTTCGAAGAGTTTCTTGAGGAGCTGGAAGCAGCAGTCCTGCAACGTCGCCCACGCCAAATATTGGTCGCTGGAGACTTCAATGCCAAGTCCGTGGCATGGGGTTCTCCGGCGACAGAAGCTTTCGGTGAGGCGGTTCTGGAATGGGCGACGGCCACGGGAGTGTCCGTGGCCAACAGAGGTTCGACACCTACATGCGTTCGGCATAACGGGAGTTCGATTGTCGACTTGACCTTCGCAACTCCCGGTCTCTGGGCCCTGATCAAGGGCTGGAGGGTAGTCACGGACGTGGAGTCATACTCGGATCACCGGTACATCCGGTTCGACATCTCCACGTCCCAACCGGCCACCGTGTCAGGTGGACCTTCGGCAAATGGGGGACCAAGATGGGCCCTCAAAAAACTGGACAAAGAGCTGATGGAGGAAGCGGCTATTGTCCAGTCCTGGATGTCGGCACCGCCTGATACTGCCGATAACATCAGTGCCGAGGTGAGCTGGTTTCGTGAAGCCCTCACAGAGATATGCGACGCATCGATGCCCCGCGTGGGACCAATGGTTCCGAGACGCCAAGTGCACTGGTGGTCCGCCGAAATCGCTCAACTTCGTCAAGCGAGCATTGTGGCGCGCCGCCGGTGCAAAAGGCAGAGGAGAAGAAGACCTCGGGACGAGGCCGAAGAATTCCGCCGCGTGGAAGTATTCCGCGAAGCGAAAAGGGCCCTGAAGATTGCCATAATCAGGGCCAAAGAAGCTTCAAGGAGGGAAGTGCAGGAGGCTTTAGATAATGACCCCTGGGGGCGCCCGTACAGGGTGGCACGGCAAAAGCTGCGCCCCTGGGCGCCTCCGCTCACAATAAGCCTCCAGACCCACGTGGTGGAGGACGTGGTCTCGGCCCTGTTCCCGGCCAGGGAGGCGCTTCAGCCCCCCGTGATGTCTGAAGAGCGACAGCCCTCGGGGGACGATCTCATGGTCCCCGAGGTAACCGAACCAGAGTTGGCGGTGGCCATAGAGCGCCTCAAAAGGAAGAAAACGGCCCCGGGACTAGATGGGATTCCGGGGCAGGCATGGGTAGTGGCGCTCAAGCCCTTCCTGCAGGAGAGATTTCGGGGCCTAGTCACCACGTGCCTGGAACAAGGTATTTTTCCGGAGCCGTGGAAGACGGGCAAACTCGTTTTGTTGCGGAAGGAAGGGCGCCCCGCCGACTCTGTAGAACCCTCCTCTTTTCGACCAATTGTGTTGCTCGACGAGGCGGGCAAACTGATGGAGAGAGTGGTTTCTGCCCGAATCGTCGGGCACCTGGAGGGTGCTGGTCCAAATCTTTCGGATCAGCAGTTCGGTTTCCGGCGCTGTCGCTCGACTGTGCATGCGGTTCTGCGGGTCCGCTCAATAGCGGACGAGGCGGTCTCCCAGGGCGAGGTGGTGTTGGCGGTATCGCTCGATATAAAAAACGCCTTCAACACCATGCCCTGGTCTTGCATTGTGGAGGCACTTAAATATCACAACGTGCCTCCCTACTTAATGAGGATACTCGAGTCGTACCTCTCGGACCGTTTCATCACATACCCGGTTCGGGAGGGGTGGGGTCGCCGCGAAATGTCTTGCGGTGTTCCACAGGGTTCAGTCTTGGGCCCACTCCTGTGGAACATCGGTTACGACTGGGTCTTACGCGGCGCCAACCTCTGGGGTGTCCAACTTACCTGTTACGCAGATGACACCCTAGTGACGGCTCGAGGCAAGACCTACAGAGAGGCCGCCATACGCGGAACTGCGGGAGTGGCGCACGTGGTGCGTAGGATTAGGTTGTTGGGTCTTGAAGTGGCCCTGAATAAGTCCGAGGCCATGTGGTTCCATGGCGCTCGGAATCGTCCGCCGGTCGGTGAATCCGCCATCGTTGTGGGTGGCGTGAGGATTGCCGTCGAGTCTACGCTGAATTACCTCGGTCTATTACTCGACGGCCGTTGGACGTTCCGCGCTCACTTCGAGCGTTTGGGGCCCCGGTTGATGGTTGCGGCAGCTGCGCTATGCAGACTCCTGCCCAACCTTGGGGGCCCTAGGGACGCGTGCAGGCAGCTCTACATGGGGGTCGTACGGTCCATGGCTATGTACGGCTCCCCAGTATGGGCGGACGCCCTGCAGGGGTCAAACGCGGCGCTACTTCACGCGCCGCAGCGACTGATGGCTGTCAGGGCGTCAAGAGGCTACCGGACGGTGTCTCGAGAGGCTGCCTGCCTAATGGCGGGTTCAATGCCGTGGGAGTTGGATGCAAAAGTACTTGCTTCAACCTTCCACTGGCGGGAACAACGGCGGACGCAGGGCCACTGGCCCACGGATCGGGAAACAGCGGCCTACAAGCAGCAAGAAGAGGCCGCTGCCCTCGACGCTTGGGCACTGAGGCTGGGTCAGCCTAGTGCGGGGCACAAGACGGTGGAAGCCATCCTCCCCGTCTTTACGCAGTGGTTGCAACGGGAGCACGGAGCTCTGAGCTTCCGGCTGACACAGGTCCTTTCCGGGCATGGATGCTTTGGTAAGTACCTGTGGCGGCTGGGCAAAGAGCAGGCTGCTCGGTGCCACCACTGTGTAAATTGCCCCGAAGACACAGCGAAGCACACACTTGTGGAGTGCCCAGCGTGGGATTTGGAGAGGGCAACACTCCGGGCGGCTATCGGCCCGGATCTCTCTCTACCAGCCGTTGTTGCGGCAATGGTGGAGAGACCCGATGCGTGGGCTGCGGTGGCCTCCTTTTGCGAACGAGTCATGCTTGCAAAGGAGGCCGCCGAACGAGAGAGAGAGTTGGCGGACCCCACTGGAAGGGGCCGTCGTCGCCGCGGTGCCAGGAACCCTTGATGCACCGCGGCCTTTGGTAGGGTCTTTTTAGACCACGGAGCCCCCATATGGCGTGCGTCGCCGAAAGTGGGGCTCCACGGGCAGGAGGCGCGCAAAGGGGGCTATTTGCGCGCTACCAAACCCTGCCCGAGATGAAGCGGACGCTCAGGTGGCCCTGAGCGTCCGCTGCAAGCTGAAGGTGAATTTAAAGGGGGGTGAAATAAAACCCTCCAGAGAGTCACGCCATTTGGCGTAGGTGCAAGGGGTCCGAGGAATATTACCTCCGGTGAAGTCTTCAAGGACCCCTAACACAGTTATGCACCGAGAAGGGCCACCGTGGGGTTTTAGTCAGTAAGAGTCTGACATATCCCCGTCGCAACCCCCATGCGGCGGGGAATCCATGAGGATTTCCCCACGTAAAAAAAAAAAAAAAAAAGGTTAGGTTAGGTTAGGTTAGGTTAGGTTAGGTTAGGTTAGGTTAGGTTAGGTTAGGTTAGGTTAGGTTAGGTTAGGTTAGGTTCCCCCACACGGTACAGCCTTGTCGTGGCGTGGGGGCTCAGTAGCCCCGGGCAATCCAGTCCGGGGTGAAGCTAATGTACCGAGAGTCCGCTTCTCTCCTCTGCTTCCAGAGCGAGCAGTAAGCGGACGGGAAGTCGTGGCACATTCTGATGTGCACGGCTTAGCCCCAGCGTTTGCCCACATTGGGCGGCTGGGGCGGGTGTTAGAACCTGGCGTCTGTGTCGCACCGATCGGCCAGGTTCTGTCTTTGTGGGGCGGCAGTGTCTTCATGATACTGCCGGCCAAACCGTAAGTCTACTTCGGTGGGAACGGGGGCTCAGGCCACTGAGGTCTGGGCTGCGAGGAAGAAAACCTCTATAAAAATTACCCCAATCCCAAGGTCAGCGTGCCGAGGGGATGAATGTCTGGAGGGAGTCCAGTGCCAAGCGCAGGGGGGGGGGTTTTGCTCGCTGGTAGGCCGAGGGTAAAGCCTACCAACACCATAATGGAAAACACGGCAAGTTTGAAAAGTATTACCCAGGTGGGTCCCCGAAAGGGGGAATCCCACCCTTCCGCGGCCGCGGAAGGCGCCCCCACGTATTCTGGGGGGGGCAAAAACTGCCACACCGACAACCATAGCGATTTGATACATGACTTGGATTTAAGCGATACAGCCGTGGAGTTTATGAGCGATAGCTCATTTAACTCTGCGGTGGACAGAGACGGTTCTATTTCGGTTACCGATTCTCACCGGAAGAGGACTTTTACTGGGTCTGGGTCGGCTTCATCCGATTCAGACGTAGTAATCAATGCGGGAAATAGTAGGGAAAATTCCCAACTTTCTAGGAAAGCTCCGGCAAAGAGGGGCCGAGGCAGGCCACCAACTACTGGTGAGTATATTGGCGTAGGGAAAGCGAGAGCCGAGGCTGCTGCAGCTCGCCGAAAATTCATGCGGCAAGAGGAGAGTACCTCCGAGCAGGAAGAACTCACTCAGCGAGTGGATCGATATGCCGCGCGATTAGCCAAATCCCAGCCTTCCGTCATCCCTGTTGGGAAAAAATCTGCTGCTGAGTTGGCTAAAACTGTTGAAGATAAGGCCGCAATCATACTCAAAATTGCGAAGAAATCTGGTAACCTTAAAGGTACCTATGTCAGGGATTTGAAACAAGCGGCAGAGGATATTGTAGCCAATTCAGAGCTCTTAAAAGAATGTTCTTCTTCGGGTGAAGTGAAGAAGCTACAAGAAGATCTCACTAGGCTTCAAGAAGAGAACCAACGCATAAGAGCGGACAGGGAAAACCTAGCTGGTCAGTTAGACATCATGAGGAGGGAAATGGCTGAGATGAGGGCTGAGTTTAACATGACTCGGTCCAATTCAAACCCAGCTGTACCAACAACCGATGATCTGGCTCGGTCTATCATGGTCCAAGTAGGGACCATGTTGAATGCCAGACTAGAAGCGTTAGAAGGTCGTCTCTTACCGGAGAAAAGACTAAGACCTCCGTTGGCTGCTGACAGATTACAAAACAAAGCAAACACAGTCAGCAAACCGCAGCTGGAAACTTCTGCCGCTGCAAAAGGTGCAGATGCTAGTCGTGTAAGCCAGAGTAAGGGTAAGGGCAGGGGGAAGAAATCTAAATCAGCAGCGCTCAATACTGCTAGCGTTACCTCAGCTGTTCGTGTCCCGGAGCCTCTTTTACCAGTGACACAGCCAACCCCTGGACCCTCCAAACCCGCGGAAGAGAATTCATGGGCAACGGTGGTGCGCCGGGGAAAAAAGAAGTCGCCAAACACCAATGCAACTGTGAAAGCGACTGCATTGAGTAAAGCGACAAAAGTGGCCAAAAAACTGCGGGTGCCTAGGTCAGCCGCTGTGATAATCCAGATTGATGAGTCAGCCTCAGAGAATGGTGCAACCTATAAAAAGGTGATGACGGAAGCTAGACAGAAGCTTAATCTTTCAGGACTTGGAATCGGGCCCGTGCGGATCAGAACCGCAGTCACGGGTGCCAAAAAACTTGAGGTGATCGGAGAAGGTTCGTCTGAAAAAGCGGATGTTCTGGCTTCCAAACTCAAAGAGTGTTTTGCGTCCGAAGCTATCAAGGTTTACAGGCCTACGAAAATGGAGGATATCCGCCTCTTAGGTCTTGATGACTCAGTGTCGCAAGAGGAAGTCGCTACTGCGGTTGCGAGTGCTGGAGGCTGCACTGTAGATGACATAAAAGTGGGCCAAATTAATGAGGGCTTTAGAGGTGATTGCTCTGTGCACGTGAGGTGTGCCCTTGTCATAGCAAAGAAGCTGCTGCAACTGAAGAAATTTCAAGTCGGTTGGGGTGAAGCCCGGGTTCAACATCTCCCAAAGAGGGAGATGCGTTGCTACAAATGCCTTGAGCCCGGCCACGTGCGTGCCCAGTGCACTTCTGACGTTGATCGCAGCAATCTTTGCTTTCGCTGTGGCTTGCCCGGTCATAAAGTGAGCGAATGCGGTTCAAAGCCAAGTTGCCCAGTTTGCAAAATAGCTAACAAACCGGCAGAGCATGTTGTTGGGGCTAAGTCTTGCTCTGCAAGCAAAAAGAAGCGGCCTAAAATTGGAAAGGCCGGAATCGGATTGAAGGGCATGGTTAACCCAAGGCCCGAGGAGGAACCCATGGTAATTAATTAATAATGGCCCTACGGTTCCTCCAGGCGAATCTTAACCACTGCGCCACTGCTCAAGACCTGTTCTTTCAAAGCATGGCGGAGTGGTTAATAAACATTGGAGTGGTCTCGGAGCCATATTTTGTCCCAACTGGGGTAAATTGGGTGTCGGACCTGAATGGCGTGGCGGCAATAACCGTGAGCCGGTCGTCAGGGCTGCTGCTGGAGGAAGTGTCTCGCGGCAGGGGTTTCGTTGCGGCGCGGATCGGGGAGATAGTAGTCATCTCAATTTACTTCTCCCCCAACGATTCCTTTGCGAATTTTGAGGTCTTCTTGCAAGAGCTGGAAGTAGCAGCCCTACAACGACGCCCCCGCCAGGTGCTAGTGGCCGGGGATTTCAACGCCAAATCTGTGGCTTGGGGGTCTCCGGCTACTGAACTTTTCGGCGGGGCTGTAGTCGAGTGGGCGACAGCTGCCGGGCTAACTGTTGCCAATATAGGTTCGACACCCACATGCGTGCGGCATAACGGGAGTTCGATCGTCGATCTGACTTTCGCAACTCCCGGTCTCTGGGCCCTAATCAAGGGCTGGAGGGTCATCACTGACGTGGAGACATACTCGGATCACCGCTATATCCGGTTCGAGGTCTCCGCGTCACGTGCAGCCACCTCATCAGGCGGCTTATCGGCGAATGGGGGACCAAAATGGGCCCTCAGCAGGCTGGACCAAGAACTTATGGCTGAAGCAGCCATTGTCCAGTCCTGGTCAGCGCCGTCTGATACGGCAAACGACATCAGTGCCGAGGTGGACTGGTTTTGTGGGGCCCTCACAGAGATCTGCGACGCGTCCATGCCCCGGGCGGGACCGATGGCTCCGAGGAAACAAGTACACTGGTGGTCCGCCGAAATAGCTCAACTCCGACGAGCTAGTATGGAGGCGGGCCGCCGGTGTAAAAGATATAGAAGAAGGCGACGCCGGATCGAGGCCGAGGAACAAGATGTAGTAAACAGGTACCGTGAGGCGAAAAAAGCCCTGAAGATTGCAGTTCTCAGGGCCAAAATCGCCTCCAAGGTGGAATCGCTGGAGACTCTGAACAACGACCCATGGGGAAGGCCGTACAAAGTGGTGCGGCAACAGCTTCGCCCTTGGGCGCCCCCTCTGACGACGAGTCTCCAGCCCCACGTAGTGGAAGATGTGGTCTCGGCCTTGTTCCCGGCAAGAGCAGCACACATGCCCCCGGTGATGGCTGCGGAGCGGCAGCCCGCGGAGGAAGAACTGCTGGTCCCTGAAGTGACTGAACCGGAGTTGGCGGTGGCGATCAAACGGCTCAAAGCAAAGAAGACGGCTCCGGGACTGGATGGTATCCCGGGGCGAGCCTGGGTGATTGCGTTGGAACCCTTTCTGGAGGAGAGGTTCCGGGGCCTGCTTTCCATGTGCCTGTCACAAGGGGTATTCCCAGAGCCTTGGAAGGTGGGCAAACTCGTCCTCCTACGAAAGGAAGGGCGCCCCGCTGACTCCGTCGAACCATCGTCGTTTCGGCCTATCGTCCTGCTCGACGAGGCGGGCAAACTTTTTGAGAGGGTGATATCTGCCCGAATCGTCGAGCACCTCGATGAAGTAGGTCCAAACATATCGGACCAGCAGTTTGGATTCCGCCGATGCCGTTCAACGGTACACGCGGTGTTGCGCGTTCGCGCGATAGCGGATGAGGCGGTCGCACAGGGCGAGGTGGTTTTGGCGGTGTCACTGGACATCGCCAACGCCTTTAATACCATGCCCTGGCCCTGTATCAAAGAGGCACTCAAATACCACGTAGTGCCTCCATATATACTGAGGGTCCTCGAGTCGTACCTCTCGGACCGTTCTATCACTTACCCGGTTCGGGAGGGGTGGGAAAGCCGCGCTATGTCATGCGGTGTGCCACAGGGGTCAGTCTTAGGGCCGCTCCTGTGGAACATCGGCTACGATTGGGTCCTGCGCGGCGCCAACCTCTGGGGTGTCCAACTCACCTGCTATGCAGACGACACCCTAGTGACGGCTCGAGGGAAAACATACAGGGAGGCCGCCATCCGCGCAACAGCGGGAGTGGCGCACGTTGTGCGCCGCATAAGGCTTCTGGGCCTTGAAGTGGCCCTGAATAAGTCCGAGGCCATGTGGTTTCATGGGCCTCGGAATCGTCCGCCAGTGGGGGAATCCGCCATCGTCGTGGGCGGCGTGAGGATTGCCGTCGAGTCCACATTGAAATACCTGGGATTAGTGCTCGACGGCCGTTGGACGTTCCGCGCTCACTTCGAGCGTTTGGGGCCCCGGCTAATGGTTGCGGCTGCTGCTCTTAGCAGGCTCATGCCGAACCTTGGGGGCCCCAGGAACGCAAGCAGGCAGCTCTATATGGGGGTCGTACGATCGATGGCAATGTACGGCTCCCCAGTTTGGGCAGACGCCCTGAACGGGGCTAATGCGGCGCTTCTTCATGCGCCGCAGCGCCTTATGTCCATCAGGGCGTCAAGGGGATACCGGACGGTATCCCGAGAGGCTGCCTGTCTATTGGCGGGTTCCATGCCATGGGATTTGGACGCGAAAGTCCTCGCGTCCACTTTCCACTGGCGCGAAGATCGGCGGACGCAGGGCCACTGGCCCACGCAACGGGAGACTGCGGCCTACAAGCAGGAGGTCGAGGCTGCTGCCCTCGAGGCATGGGCGCTCAGGCTGGGACAGCCGAGCGCGGGGCACAAGACGGTGGAGGCCATTCTCCCCGTCTTCACGCAGTGGTTGCAGCGGGAGCACGGATCTCTGAGCTTCCGGCTGACACAGGTCCTTTCCGGGCATGGTTGCTTCGGTAGGTACCTGTGGCGGCTGGGCAAAGAGGAGGCTGCTCGTTGCCACCACTGTCTGAATTGCCCCGAAGACACGGTGCATCACACTCTTGAAGAGTGCCCAGCTTGGGCTGGGGAGAGGGCAGCACTCCGGGCAAGCATTGGCCCGGATTTATCCCTGACGGCCGTAGTTGCGGCCATGGTGGGAAGCCCCGAAGCGTGGGCGGCGGTGGCCTCTTTCTGTGAACATGTAATGCTTGCGAAAGAGGCCGCCGAAAGGGAACGGGAGATAGCGGATCCTGCAAGACGTGGGACCCGCCGCCGCGGTGCAAGATACTAGTATGCCCGCGGCATGGAATGGTCTTCATCAAGACCAAGGAGCCCCGTGAGCGTTCACCGCCGAAGACGGGGCTCCGAGGGCAGGTGGCACGCAAATCGGTGGCTTTGTGTGCCGACTCAACCTGCCCGTGACGGGCAGGCGCTCAAGTGACTCTGAGCGTCTGCTGCAAAGAGACAGGAAGAAAAGGGGGCTAACAGAAGTCCCCCTGAGAAGTGATGCCTTGCGGCGTTAGGTGCGGTGGGTCCGTGGTACGTATTGCCAATGGTCTAGAAAGCCCACGGACCCTACAAATAAGGCACCAGTGAAGAGTCACCGTGGGGTTTTAGTCGGTAGGAGTCCGACATACCTTCGTCGCTCCACCGGGTGGCGTCGGATCCATGAGGATTTCCCCACGAAAAAAAAAAAAAAAAAAAAAAAAAAAAAAAAAAAAAAAAAAAAAGGTTAGGTTAGGTTAGGTTAGGTTAGGTTAGGTTAGGTTAGGTTAGGTTAGGTTAGGTTAGGTTAGGTTAGGTTAGGTTAGGTTAGGTTAGGTTAGGTTAGGTTAGGTTAGGTTAGGTTAGGTTAGGTTAGGTTAGGTTAGGTTAGGTTAGGTTAGGTTAGGTTAGGTTAGGTTAGGTTAGGTTAGGTTAGGTTAGGTTAGGTTAGGTTAGGTTAGGTTAGGTTAGGTTAGGTTAGGTTAGGTTAGGTTAGGTTAGGTTAGGTTAGGTTAGGTTAGGTTAGGTTAGGTTAGGTTAGGTTAGGTTAGGTTAGGTTAGGTTAGGTTAGGTTAGGTTAGGTTAGGTTAGGTTAGGTTAGGTTAGGTTAGGTTAGGTTAGGTTAGGTTAGGTTAGGTTAGGTTAGGTTAGGTTAGGTTAGGTTAGGTTAGGTTAGGTTAGGTTAGGTTAGGTTAGGTTAGGTTAGGTTAGGTTAGGTTAGGTTAGGTTAGGTTAGGTTAGGTTAGGTTAGGTTAGGTTAGGTTAGGTTAGGTTAGGTTAGGTTAGGTTAGGTTAGGTTAGGTTAGGTTAGGTTAGGTTAGGTTAGGTTAGGTTAGGTTAGGTTAGGTTAGGTTAGGTTAGGTTAGGTTAGGTTAGGTTAGGTTAGGTTAGGTTAGGTTAGGTTAGGTTAGGTTAGGTTAGGTTAGGTTAGGTTAGGTTAGGTTAGGTTAGGTTAGGTTAGGTTAGGTTAGGTTAGGTTAGGTTAGGTTAGGTTAGGTTAGGTTAGGTTAGGTTAGGTTAGGTTAGGTTAGGTTAGGTTAGGTTAGGTTAGGTTAGGTTAGGTTAGGTTAGGTTAGGTTAGGTTAGGTTAGGTTAGGTTAGGTTAGGTTAGGTTAGGTTAGGTTAGGTTAGGTTAGGTTAGGTTAGGTTAGGTTAGGTTAGGTTAGGTTAGGTTAGGTTAGGTTAGGTTAGGTTAGGTTAGGTTAGGTTAGGTTAGGTTAGGTTAGGTTAGGTTAGGTTAGGTTAGGTTAGGTTAGGTTAGGTTAGGTTAGGTTAGGTTAGGTTAGGTTAGGTTAGGTTAGGTTAGGTTAGGTTAGGTTAGGTTAGGTTAGGTTAGGTTAGGTTAGGTTAGGTTAGGTTAGGTTAGGTTAGGTTAGGTTAGGTTAGGTTAGGTTAGGTTAGGTTAGGTTAGGTTAGGTTAGGTTAGGTTAGGTTAGGTTAGGTTAGGTTAGGTTAGGTTAGGTTAGGTTAGGTTAGGTTAGGTTAGGTTAGGTTAGGTTAGGTTAGGTTAGGTTAGGTTAGGTTAGGTTAGGTTAGGTTAGGTTAGGTTAGGTTAGGTTAGGTTAGGTTAGGTTAGGTTAGGTTAGGTTAGGTTAGGTTAGGTTAGGTTAGGTTAGGTTAGGTTAGGTTAGGTTAGGTTAGGTTAGGTTAGGTTAGGTTAGGTTAGGTTAGGTTAGGTTAGGTTAGGTTAGGTTAGGTTAGGTTAGGTTAGGTTAGGTTAGGTTAGGTTAGGTTAGGTTAGGTTAGGTTAGGTTAGGTTAGGTTAGGTTAGGTTAGGTTAGGTTAGGTTAGGTTAGGTTAGGTTAGGTTAGGTTAGGTTAGGTTAGGTTAGGTTAGGTTAGGTTAGGTTAGGTTAGGTTAGGTTAGGTTAGGTTAGGTTAGGTTAGGTTAGGTTAGGTTAGGTTAGGTTAGGTTAGGTTAGGTTAGGTTAGGTTAGGTTAGGTTAGGTTAGGTTAGGTTAGGTTAGGTTAGGTTAGGTTAGGTTAGGTTAGGTTAGGTTAGGTTAGGTTAGGTTAGGTTAGGTTAGGTTAGGTTAGGTTAGGTTAGGTTAGGTTAGGTTAGGTTAGGTTAGGTTAGGTTAGGTTAGGTTAGGTTAGGTTAGGTTAGGTTAGGTTAGGTTAGGTTAGGTTAGGTTAGGTTAGGTTAGGTTAGGTTAGGTTAGGTTAGGTTAGGTTAGGTTAGGTTAGGTTAGGTTAGGTTAGGTTAGGTTAGGTTAGGTTAGGTTAGGTTAGGTTAGGTTAGGTTAGGTTAGGTTAGGTTAGGTTAGGTTAGGTTAGGTTAGGTTAGGTTAGGTTAGGTTAGGTTAGGTTAGGTTAGGTTAGGTTAGGTTAGGTTAGGTTAGGTTAGGTTAGGTTAGGTTAGGTTAGGTTAGGTTAGGTTAGGTTAGGTTAGGTTAGGTTAGGTTAGGTTAGGTTAGGTTAGGTTAGGTTAGGTTAGGTTAGGTTAGGTTAGGTTAGGTTAGGTTAGGTTAGGTTAGGTTAGGTTAGGTTAGGTTAGGTTAGGTTAGGTTAGGTTAGGTTAGGTTAGGTTAGGTTAGGTTAGGTTAGGTTAGGTTAGGTTAGGTTAGGTTAGGTTAGGTTAGGTTAGGTTAGGTTAGGTTAGGTTAGGTTAGGTTAGGTTAGGTTAGGTTAGGTTAGGTTAGGTTAGGTTAGGTTAGGTTAGGTTAGGTTAGGTTAGGTTAGGTTAGGTTAGGTTAGGTTAGGTTAGGTTAGGTTAGGTTAGGTTAGGTTAGGTTAGGTTAGGTTAGGTTAGGTTAGGTTAGGTTAGGTTAGGTTAGGTTAGGTTAGGTTAGGTTAGGTTAGGTTAGGTTAGGTTAGGTTAGGTTAGGTTAGGTTAGGTTAGGTTAGGTTAGGTTAGGTTAGGTTAGGTTAGGTTAGGTTAGGTTAGGTTAGGTTAGGTTAGGTTAGGTTAGGTTAGGTTAGGTTAGGTTAGGTTAGGTTAGGTTAGGTTAGGTTAGGTTAGGTTAGGTTAGGTTAGGTTAGGTTAGGTTAGGTTAGGTTAGGTTAGGTTAGGTTAGGTTAGGTTAGGTTAGGTTAGGTTAGGTTAGGTTAGGTTAGGTTAGGTTAGGTTAGGTTAGGTTAGGTTAGGTTAGGTTAGGTTAGGTTAGGTTAGGTTAGGTTAGGTTAGGTTAGGTTAGAGTTAGGTTAGGTTAGGTTAGGTTAGGTTAGGTTAGGTTAGGTTAGGTTAGGTTAGGTTAGGTTAGGTTAGGTTAGGTTAGGTTAGGTTAGGTTAGGTTAGGTTAGGTTAGGTTAGGTTAGGTTAGGTTAGGTTAGGTTAGGTTAGGTTAGGTTAGGTTAGGTTAGGTTAGGTTAGGTTAGGTTAGGTTAGGTTAGGTTAGGTTAGGTTAGGTTAGGTTAGGTTAGGTTAGGTTAGGTTAGGTTAGGTTAGGTTAGGTTAGGTTAGGTTAGGTTAGGTTAGGTTAGGTTAGGTTAGGTTAGGTTAGGTTAGGTTAGGTTAGGTTAGGTTAGGTTAGGTTAGGTTAGGTTAGGTTAGGTTAGGTTAGGTTAGGTTAGGTTAGGTTAGGTTAGGTTAGGTTAGGTTAGGTTAGGTTAGGTTAGGTTAGGTTAGGTTAGGTTAGGTTAGGTTAGGTTAGGTTAGGTTAGGTTAGGTTAGGTTAGGTTAGGTTAGGTTAGGTTAGGTTAGGTTAGGTTAGGTTAGGTTAGGTTAGGTTAGGTTAGGTTAGGTTAGGTTAGGTTAGGTTAGGTTAGGTTAGGTTAGGTTAGGTTAGGTTAGGTTAGGTTAGGTTAGGTTAGGTTAGGTTAGGTTAGGTTAGGTTAGGTTAGGTTAGGTTAGGTTAGGTTAGGTTAGGTTAGGTTTTTTTTTTTTTTTTTTTTTTGTATGAAGTTATCTTTTAGTAACTTCAGCTTTGCTTCCCTGGCATGACCAGGGTGGTTGGATACGTTTTCTTTTGGAGCAGCGTTTTTTATTTATTTTTTGCATTTGTTTAAATCCGATCATAGACAATTCACATTCATAGCACATTCTTAGTGCTATTTTGAGAGTAACATTCCTAGTTAGTAGGTTTATAAGTTTTGGACTAATTTCTATCTCATTTATTTCTTTTGCAAGCGTCTCTTACAATTTTCTCACAAAAATCTTGTAGATAACACCTTATACTCTTATCAGCTAAAATTTGTGATACCGTTTCAATTTTTATTTTAGTCTGAGTTAACATTTCAGTTTCATAGCGTTGTCGGCCATATCTGGGGCAATCAAACAGAAGATGGTGAATTGTTTCGTCAATGTTACGGTCACAGTCGCAACCGGGATCCGGTTTAAGTTTAAAGCGGTATAGATATGATGCAAAGCCACCGTGTCCTGTTAAGGCTTGGACGAAGTGGGGTGTCAGATGGAGTTTTCGAACTAGAGGGTACGAGTCGGTAATGCTTGGGAGAAATGTCTTAGTAGTAATGCCAGTGTTAGATGTAGTGTATCTCTGGTTCCATAGATGTTTTGTTTCTTCCCTTATGTTCTTCTTGATATATGATATCGGGCAGTTACTGTAATCTGCCTTTGTTTTTAGTTTTAGCGCCGCGTCTTTCGCGAGCTCGTCCGCTCGTTCGTTCCCTTTTGTGCCGATGTGGGCTCGTATCCATCGGAGCTCAAGATCTTTCCCTTGTGCCTGAATTTCTCGCAGGTTCGATTTGATCTTGAAAGCTACTGGGTTAAGATTGTTTGCGTTGCGTAGAGTTTCGAGAGCTGACCTTGAGTCACTCAGGATTCGATAATTTGCTTCGTTGTTCATGGCAAGTATCTTGTCAGTCGCCTTGTATATCGCGTACATTTCCGCTTGATAAACACTGCAGAAGGGCTCGAGCTTATACTTGGATTTGTATATCTCCGTCTGGTTTTTCCAAATTGTCACTGCTGCTCCAACCTTGTTATCTATCTTGCTGCCATCGGTGTAGACGTCTATTGAGTCGATGGTGCTTTCAATATCTAGGGTATCCTCCGTGACATTGATTTTGACCAGATCATCTGCTGCCGGGTGGGGTTTCTTTAAGTAGCATACGCTTTCTTCTACTTTCCTCCCTCCTATACAATCCTGGGGTCTTCCTCTTTTCGCCTCATAGAGTAGTGCTGCTTCTCTTATTCTTAGATCAAGGGGTAAAAGGCCGGATATCGCCAGCGCCGCATTCAGTGATACAGTGCGATATGCTTTAATGATTTTCTGAGCGAAGCTTCTCTGGAGGTTGTCTAGTTTGTTGCGTGATTTTATTTTGCTTGCTTCAGGTGCCCAGCAGCTTGCGGCATATAGGATAATGGGTTCAATTACTGATACATAGATGGTACGAATTATATCAGAATTGAGACCCCAGTTAATTTTTGCAGTTCGGGCCAAGGCTTTATAGATATTGGTAGCCTTGGAGCATATGTAGGTGACATGTTGGTTGAAGGTCATCTTATTGTCTATAATGAGTCCTAGCAATTTAATTTGGTCAACTATCTGAATTCTTGTACCACCCATCCGTAACTGTGGTTCTTCGATGTTAAGTTTTTTGGTGACAATCATAGCATTGGTTTTTTGGGGCGCAAACTGTAGCTTATTTGCGGCTCCCCACTGCAGGACTTCATCGAGGGTTTCATTTGCTTGGGCTTCGATGTCTTTTGTTGATTTGCCGCTAAATATTAAAACAATATCGTCGGCAAATGCTTGACAATATATTCCCTTTTTCTCCAGCTGGTCCAGCAGTGGATCCAAGAGCAGGTTCCACAGTGTGGGTCCGCTAATAGAGCCCTGCACGCACCCTTTAGTAGTTTGCTTGCAAGATGTTGCCCCAGCATATGTAACATTTACCTTGCGATCGCTTAAATAACTTGACAGAATTCTACAAATGTTAGGTGGGCAGCCCTTAGCTGCCAACTGACATCTAATTGCTGGCCACCACGCATTATCAAATGCACCCATTATATCCAAGGATACCACCAAACTAATTAATTTGTCTCGGTTGTTTTCCTTAAGTCTACTAATCAGGTCGTAGAGCGCATCCTCGGTAGAATGCTGCGGTACAAAGCCATATTGGGATGAGTTAGATTTAGGGAGCACACAGTGTTTAACTCGGCTTATCAGAATCTTTTCCACGATTTTGCCCAGGACAGGCAGCAGACCAATGGGACGATAAGACTTTGGTTCCGTGTAGGTGTCTTTTCCTGTCTTCCTTAGCGTCAATATTTCGCTTTCTTTCCAGATTGATGGGAAGCAGGACATAGTAAGGCATTTGTTTGCTATGGCTAGAAAGACTTCGCCACACGTTTCTACTACTGTTTTACATATATCGGCCGTAAAGCCATCAGCACCAGGGGCTTTTTTGGGGCTGAAGCTTTCCGCAGCCTTCAGGAGCTCGGCCATTGTAAAAGGGGGATCATTTGGTGCTGTGTTGTTCCGTTCCAGGTCCTCCGCCTTCCTTCTAATGTTGGAATGTTCCTCACTGTCTTCTTCCTCTCTGTCGTCAGGAAAAAAGGTAGATGTCAGCAAGTCAACTGACTCTTGTGGTGTGAGGAACATTCCATCCTTAGTTAGTAGCTTATCCTCGGATTTCTTCTGCGCTCCTCTAATTACCCTATATATCCCATCCCACATGCTTTCGCGGTCCTGCTTAGAGCAAAACTCCTTCCAACTGGCTGTCTGAGCTTGCTTGGCCTGCTCCTCATAGGAGGCTTTTGCTTCGAGATATTGGTTGACGACATATTGGCGGCGACACGGGGCGGCCCACGAGATCCTTCTCTTTTTCGTTCGGACATCCTTCTGCATTTTCTCCAATTCTCCATTCCACCAGTGCAGGGTCGGCTTGGGTCTTCTTTTTATGAGGGGGATTGCAAATTCACAGGCTTCCGTAACACAACTCGTAAATTTTTCAACTAGGGTTTCTAGTTGTTGCTTATTATCTAGTTTCCTGACTTGTGCCGTGGTTATTCCATGCTTTGTCAAAAGTTCTCCCAGTTTTGCCTTAAATTTTGGCCATTCTGCCTTTTGGGTGTTATATTTTCTGGTGGTTTTTTTCTTATGCTCGCTGAAATTTGGCCTGGCCACCATGTCGAAGGATATCGCCCTGTGATCGGCGCTTGTGGCATCCGGCAGTACTTGCCAATTCTCGATATGAGGCATCAGATCGGCAGTCGACACGGTTACATCAACCAAACTCCTGAATTCTTTGCCTCCACGTATCGTGTAGAAGGTTGGTACATCGCCCTGGTTTAGCACCTGGAGGTCCAACTCGTCAAAGAGGCCCATCATTTCTTCGCCTCTGTGGTCATCCATACCGCTACCCCACCAGTGACTTTTGGCGTTGATGTCTCCTGCCATCAGAATTCTAGCCTCTTTGTGTGCTCGTGAGATTTCTTTTAACCTTTCAGTGTACCGATCAAGTGGTTCCGTCCCTTCCAGGTACATACTTACTACGACCATGGTCCATTCCTCCGTCTTCAGGGTGGCTACAGCAATATTGTGTGTGGTGAGAGGGTCCTGCATAATTTCTATCTCTTGGTTGAGGACAATAATTGCTGCTTTAACTGGGTTGAGTTTACTGCCGTCCGCCTGTATAATTCGGACGCCAGTGGGCTGCTTAACAACGCCTTCGGCGCCCACATAGGGTTCTTGCACGAGTGCAAAGAGGGTTCTCCTCTTCATTCCTTCTAAAAACAGCTCACTGGTGGCCAGCTGGCTTCTCTGGAGGTTCGCCTGTAGAATATTCCGTGAATTTATGTTGTTAGACTGTTTGTTGCTTGCCATGCCCTTAGCAATATGCCACCCGAGATCGTGCCAGTTCGTCCCATCTCATTCTAACTGGGCACTCTCTGTCAAAGCTGTTATGCTCCAACATCTCAAGGCCGGCTTTTTTACAGTTGACACAGCAAGGTGCGTCTCCAGCGATAAAACTACTGCACCTTGCCTTTAGGTGGTCACCGCCACAGTGGGAGCATAAGTCTGCTGTTTCTTGGCAGAGTTTCCTGCTATGTCCATAACCCAGGCATCTTGAGCATTGTGTCAGCGGTGACTGATCAGCCACCCTGATCGGAAGGATGTCAATGTATACCATTTTTGCCTTGGTTAGCCTTTGGTAGACCTTTGGAGATACTTCCAGGATCACATGATTCTGCAGGGGGTTTTTGCATTGCCGACGGTACCGTTCCTTTATTCTAATGTCGGCGCTATCGACATCTTTTAGCAGCGAACGGTTTTGAATTTTCAGTGCCGCTATTATTTGTTCTTCCGAGTATATCTTAAGAACGTTCTTTAGCACTATAAGAGGGTCTTTATTTTCGACCTCCTCCACTTTTAGCACTCCTTTTGCTTTAATTTTGCTCTGTACTCTTTCTAGTTCTTTCTTTGTTTTGCAGCCTATTATAACTTTCTGTCCCTTTGCTTTGCGGATATTATCTATTTGGATTCCAGAATTTATGGCATCCATTGCGTCTCTTATACCATCTACCACCTTATTACTGGTGTCTTCAGGGTTTTGTGATGAGACCACTATGGAGTGGAGTACTTGCATTTTCTGTCGCTCTAAGCCTTTAGGCTTTGCTGCCATGTCTGCATATGTAATTTGAGGCTGAGTTGTGCTGCCTTGTATCTTAATTTGATTAAGATTCTCCGCCATAGATTCCATCCGTTCCCTGTTCTCCTCCATCTGTTGCTTTAGCTGTCTTATACCTTCTTCCAATGGAGATAAATTTAAATTCAGATTAGAGGGCTCAGCGAGGGTGTTTAGGTTTAGCCTCTTCTTCAGCTCCGCGTTCTCTGCTGCGAGCCTTTCATTGTCCTCCTTTAGTTCAGCTGCTTCCCGCAGTGATACCCCAGTCAATTTTGTTCCCTGACTTTTTGTTAGAATTTTTCTAATACCAGCTAAAGTTGCGGAGCCTTGCTTTTTGAGGCTAGTTTTAGTATTGGGGCAATGTTTAAACTCGTATTCTAATGACAGCATGAGTGTTTCGATAGCTTCGTCGGTACTAAAATGTTCGACATTATCGAACGCAATAATAGTTCCGTTTGCCTTCTTAGACAGCAACTTCTTGGCATTGGGTGCAGGCTTTTCCCCACTGTCGGAAGTCTTAGCGGGGGCTTTAGATGACGGACTTGATGCCCGTGATGCCCGTGATGCCATGGTTTAGTTAGATTACAACTGGTAAGTATTATAGATATATTATAGTTCCCGAGAGAAAATATTGACAGATTTCCAGAAAATTATTTTTCGGATATTGGGTCGTAGTCCACCTGCTCAGAAAAAACCGGGAGGGTGGGCGGGCAAAAATTTTCAATTTTTTCGAATTTTCTCGAAAAGTATTGGGCCGATTACGGTTATCAGGCACTCAAAAGATGTGTTTCAACGAGATCTATCTAATTTAGTACAAAAAAGTGGCTGTTCGCCTACAAAAATTTAAAAATATTTTCGAAAAACCTAAATTTCGATGATATTTTATGATATTTTACACTTAAAACTAACAAATATTAATTATTTTCAGGTTGCGGAAGGCGGAACACTGCTAAATGAAGGTAAGTAGCTATGAAAAGCCAAAAGAACACAAAAAGAGGGTACAAAAGTCAACTATTAATTTCTAAATTCCTAACGCCCATACATTTCGTATCGCGCTAAGGTAAACTTTGAAAAACAATTTTTTCGAATTTTCTCGAAAAGTATTGGGCCGATTACGGTTATCAGGCACTCAAAAGATGTGTTTCAACGAGATCTATCTAATTTAGTACAAAAAAGTGGCTGTTCGCCTACAAAAATTTAAAAATATTTTCGAAAAACCTAAATTTCGATGATATTTTATGATATTTTACACTTAAAACTAACAAATATTAATTATTTTCAGGTTGCGGAAGGCGGAACACTGCTAAATGAAGGTAAGTAGCTATGAAAAGCCAAAAGAACACAAAAAGAGGGTACAAAAGTCAACTATTAATTTCTAAATTCCTAACGCCCATACATTTCGTATCGCGCTAAGGTAAACTTTGAAAAACAATTTTTTCGAATTTTCTCGAAAAGTATTGGGCCGATTACGGTTATCAGGCACTCAAAAGATGTGTTTCAACGAGATCTATCTAATTTAGTACAAAAAAGTGGCTGTTCGCCTACAAAAATTTAAAAATATTTTCGAAAAACCTAAATTTCGATGATATTTTATGATATTTTACACTTAAAACTAACAAATATTAATTATTTTCAGGTTGCGGAAGGCGGAACACTGCTAAATGAAGGTAAGTAGCTATGAAAAGCCAAAAGAACACAAAAAGAGGGTACAAAAGTCAACTATTAATTTCTAAATTCCTAACGCCCATACATTTCGTATCGCGCTAAGGTAAACTTTGAAAAACAATTTTTTCGAATTTTCTCGAAAAGTATTGGGCCGATTACGGTTATCAGGCACTCAAAAGATGTGTTTCAACGAGATCTATCTAATTTAGTACAAAAAAGTGGCTGTTCGCCTACAAAAATTTAAAAATATTTTCGAAAAACCTAAATTTCGATGATATTTTATGATATTTTACACTTAAAACTAACAAATATTAATTATTTTCAGGTTGCGGAAGGCGGAACACTGCTAAATGAAGGTAAGTAGCTATGAAAAGCCAAAAGAACACAAAAAGAGGGTACAAAAGTCAACTATTAATTTCTAAATTCCTAACGCCCATACATTTCGTATCGCGCTAAGGTAAACTTTGAAAAACAATTTTTTCGAATTTTCTCGAAAAGTATTGGGCCGATTACGGTTATCAGGCACTCAAAAGATGTGTTTCAACGAGATCTATCTAATTTAGTACAAAAAAGTGGCTGTTCGCCTACAAAAATTTAAAAATATTTTCGAAAAACCTAAATTTCGATGATATTTTATGATATTTTACACTTAAAACTAACAAATATTAATTATTTTCAGGTTGCGGAAGGCGGAACACTGCTAAATGAAGGTAAGTAGCTATGAAAAGCCAAAAGAACACAAAAAGAGGGTACAAAAGTCAACTATTAATTTCTAAATTCCTAACGCCCATACATTTCGTATCGCGCTAAGGTAAACTTTGAAAAACAATTTTTTCGAATTTTCTCGAAAAGTATTGGGCCGATTACGGTTATCAGGCACTCAAAAGATGTGTTTCAACGAGATCTATCTAATTTAGTACAAAAAAGTGGCTGTTCGCCTACAAAAATTTAAAAATATTTTCGAAAAACCTAAATTTCGATGATATTTTATGATATTTTACACTTAAAACTAACAAATATTAATTATTTTCAGGTTGCGGAAGGCGGAACACTGCTAAATGAAGGTAAGTAGCTATGAAAAGCCAAAAGAACACAAAAAGAGGGTACAAAAGTCAACTATTAATTTCTAAATTCCTAACGCCCATACATTTCGTATCGCGCTAAGGTAAACTTTGAAAAACAATTTTTTCGAATTTTCTCGAAAAGTATTGGGCCGATTACGGTTATCAGGCACTCAAAAGATGTGTTTCAACGAGATCTATCTAATTTAGTACAAAAAAGTGGCTGTTCGCCTACAAAAATTTAAAAATATTTTCGAAAAACCTAAATTTCGATGATATTTTATGATATTTTACACTTAAAACTAACAAATATTAATTATTTTCAGGTTGCGGAAGGCGGAACACTGCTAAATGAAGGTAAGTAGCTATGAAAAGCCAAAAGAACACAAAAAGAGGGTACAAAAGTCAACTATTAATTTCTAAATTCCTAACGCCCATACATTTCGTATCGCGCTAAGGTAAACTTTGAAAAACAATTTTTTCGAATTTTCTCGAAAAGTATTGGGCCGATTACGGTTATCAGGCACTCAAAAGATGTGTTTCAACGAGATCTATCTAATTTAGTACAAAAAAGTGGCTGTTCGCCTACAAAAATTTAAAAATATTTTCGAAAAACCTAAATTTCGATGATATTTTATGATATTTTACACTTAAAACTAACAAATATTAATTATTTTCAGGTTGCGGAAGGCGGAACACTGCTAAATGAAGGTAAGTAGCTATGAAAAGCCAAAAGAACACAAAAAGAGGGTACAAAAGTCAACTATTAATTTCTAAATTCCTAACGCCCATACATTTCGTATCGCGCTAAGGTAAACTTTGAAAAACAATTTTTTCGAATTTTCTCGAAAAGTATTGGGCCGATTACGGTTATCAGGCACTCAAAAGATGTGTTTCAACGAGATCTATCTAATTTAGTACAAAAAAGTGGCTGTTCGCCTACAAAAATTTAAAAATATTTTCGAAAAACCTAAATTTCGATGATATTTTATGATATTTTACACTTAAAACTAACAAATATTAATTATTTTCAGGTTGCGGAAGGCGGAACACTGCTAAATGAAGGTAAGTAGCTATGAAAAGCCAAAAGAACACAAAAAGAGGGTACAAAAGTCAACTATTAATTTCTAAATTCCTAACGCCCATACATTTCGTATCGCGCTAAGGTAAACTTTGAAAAACAATTTTTTCGAATTTTCTCGAAAAGTATTGGGCCGATTACGGTTATCAGGCACTCAAAAGATGTGTTTCAACGAGATCTATCTAATTTAGTACAAAAAAGTGGCTGTTCGCCTACAAAAATTTAAAAATATTTTCGAAAAACCTAAATTTCGATGATATTTTATGATATTTTACACTTAAAACTAACAAATATTAATTATTTTCAGGTTGCGGAAGGCGGAACACTGCTAAATGAAGGTAAGTAGCTATGAAAAGCCAAAAGAACACAAAAAGAGGGTACAAAAGTCAACTATTAATTTCTAAATTCCTAACGCCCATACATTTCGTATCGCGCTAAGGTAAACTTTGAAAAACAATTTTTTCGAATTTTCTCGAAAAGTATTGGGCCGATTACGGTTATCAGGCACTCAAAAGATGTGTTTCAACGAGATCTATCTAATTTAGTACAAAAAAGTGGCTGTTCGCCTACAAAAATTTAAAAATATTTTCGAAAAACCTAAATTTCGATGATATTTTATGATATTTTACACTTAAAACTAACAAATATTAATTATTTTCAGGTTGCGGAAGGCGGAACACTGCTAAATGAAGGTAAGTAGCTATGAAAAGCCAAAAGAACACAAAAAGAGGGTACAAAAGTCAACTATTAATTTCTAAATTCCTAACGCCCATACATTTCGTATCGCGCTAAGGTAAACTTTGAAAAACAATTTTTTCGAATTTTCTCGAAAAGTATTGGGCCGATTACGGTTATCAGGCACTCAAAAGATGTGTTTCAACGAGATCTATCTAATTTAGTACAAAAAAGTGGCTGTTCGCCTACAAAAATTTAAAAATATTTTCGAAAAACCTAAATTTCGATGATATTTTATGATATTTTACACTTAAAACTAACAAATATTAATTATTTTCAGGTTGCGGAAGGCGGAACACTGCTAAATGAAGGTAAGTAGCTATGAAAAGCCAAAAGAACACAAAAAGAGGGTACAAAAGTCAACTATTAATTTCTAAATTCCTAACGCCCATACATTTCGTATCGCGCTAAGGTAAACTTTGAAAAACAATTTTTTCGAATTTTCTCGAAAAGTATTGGGCCGATTACGGTTATCAGGCACTCAAAAGATGTGTTTCAACGAGATCTATCTAATTTAGTACAAAAAAGTGGCTGTTCGCCTACAAAAATTTAAAAATATTTTCGAAAAACCTAAATTTCGATGATATTTTATGATATTTTACACTTAAAACTAACAAATATTAATTATTTTCAGGTTGCGGAAGGCGGAACACTGCTAAATGAAGGTAAGTAGCTATGAAAAGCCAAAAGAACACAAAAAGAGGGTACAAAAGTCAACTATTAATTTCTAAATTCCTAACGCCCATACATTTCGTATCGCGCTAAGGTAAACTTTGAAAAACAATTTTTTCGAATTTTCTCGAAAAGTATTGGGCCGATTACGGTTATCAGGCACTCAAAAGATGTGTTTCAACGAGATCTATCTAATTTAGTACAAAAAAGTGGCTGTTCGCCTACAAAAATTTAAAAATATTTTCGAAAAACCTAAATTTCGATGATATTTTATGATATTTTACACTTAAAACTAACAAATATTAATTATTTTCAGGTTGCGGAAGGCGGAACACTGCTAAATGAAGGTAAGTAGCTATGAAAAGCCAAAAGAACACAAAAAGAGGGTACAAAAGTCAACTATTAATTTCTAAATTCCTAACGCCCATACATTTCGTATCGCGCTAAGGTAAACTTTGAAAAACAATTTTTTCGAATTTTCTCGAAAAGTATTGGGCCGATTACGGTTATCAGGCACTCAAAAGATGTGTTTCAACGAGATCTATCTAATTTAGTACAAAAAAGTGGCTGTTCGCCTACAAAAATTTAAAAATATTTTCGAAAAACCTAAATTTCGATGATATTTTATGATATTTTACACTTAAAACTAACAAATATTAATTATTTTCAGGTTGCGGAAGGCGGAACACTGCTAAATGAAGGTAAGTAGCTATGAAAAGCCAAAAGAACACAAAAAGAGGGTACAAAAGTCAACTATTAATTTCTAAATTCCTAACGCCCATACATTTCGTATCGCGCTAAGGTAAACTTTGAAAAACAATTTTTTCGAATTTTCTCGAAAAGTATTGGGCCGATTACGGTTATCAGGCACTCAAAAGATGTGTTTCAACGAGATCTATCTAATTTAGTACAAAAAAGTGGCTGTTCGCCTACAAAAATTTAAAAATATTTTCGAAAAACCTAAATTTCGATGATATTTTATGATATTTTACACTTAAAACTAACAAATATTAATTATTTTCAGGTTGCGGAAGGCGGAACACTGCTAAATGAAGGTAAGTAGCTATGAAAAGCCAAAAGAACACAAAAAGAGGGTACAAAAGTCAACTATTAATTTCTAAATTCCTAACGCCCATACATTTCGTATCGCGCTAAGGTAAACTTTGAAAAACAATTTTTTCGAATTTTCTCGAAAAGTATTGGGCCGATTACGGTTATCAGGCACTCAAAAGATGTGTTTCAACGAGATCTATCTAATTTAGTACAAAAAAGTGGCTGTTCGCCTACAAAAATTTAAAAATATTTTCGAAAAACCTAAATTTCGATGATATTTTATGATATTTTACACTTAAAACTAACAAATATTAATTATTTTCAGGTTGCGGAAGGCGGAACACTGCTAAATGAAGGTAAGTAGCTATGAAAAGCCAAAAGAACACAAAAAGAGGGTACAAAAGTCAACTATTAATTTCTAAATTCCTAACGCCCATACATTTCGTATCGCGCTAAGGTAAACTTTGAAAAACAATTTTTTCGAATTTTCTCGAAAAGTATTGGGCCGATTACGGTTATCAGGCACTCAAAAGATGTGTTTCAACGAGATCTATCTAATTTAGTACAAAAAAGTGGCTGTTCGCCTACAAAAATTTAAAAATATTTTCGAAAAACCTAAATTTCGATGATATTTTATGATATTTTACACTTAAAACTAACAAATATTAATTATTTTCAGGTTGCGGAAGGCGGAACACTGCTAAATGAAGGTAAGTAGCTATGAAAAGCCAAAAGAACACAAAAAGAGGGTACAAAAGTCAACTATTAATTTCTAAATTCCTAACGCCCATACATTTCGTATCGCGCTAAGGTAAACTTTGAAAAACAATTTTTTCGAATTTTCTCGAAAAGTATTGGGCCGATTACGGTTATCAGGCACTCAAAAGATGTGTTTCAACGAGATCTATCTAATTTAGTACAAAAAAGTGGCTGTTCGCCTACAAAAATTTAAAAATATTTTCGAAAAACCTAAATTTCGATGATATTTTATGATATTTTACACTTAAAACTAACAAATATTAATTATTTTCAGGTTGCGGAAGGCGGAACACTGCTAAATGAAGGTAAGTAGCTATGAAAAGCCAAAAGAACACAAAAAGAGGGTACAAAAGTCAACTATTAATTTCTAAATTCCTAACGCCCATACATTTCGTATCGCGCTAAGGTAAACTTTGAAAAACAATTTTTTCGAATTTTCTCGAAAAGTATTGGGCCGATTACGGTTATCAGGCACTCAAAAGATGTGTTTCAACGAGATCTATCTAATTTAGTACAAAAAAGTGGCTGTTCGCCTACAAAAATTTAAAAATATTTTCGAAAAACCTAAATTTCGATGATATTTTATGATATTTTACACTTAAAACTAACAAATATTAATTATTTTCAGGTTGCGGAAGGCGGAACACTGCTAAATGAAGGTAAGTAGCTATGAAAAGCCAAAAGAACACAAAAAGAGGGTACAAAAGTCAACTATTAATTTCTAAATTCCTAACGCCCATACATTTCGTATCGCGCTAAGGTAAACTTTGAAAAACAATTTTTTCGAATTTTCTCGAAAAGTATTGGGCCGATTACGGTTATCAGGCACTCAAAAGATGTGTTTCAACGAGATCTATCTAATTTAGTACAAAAAAGTGGCTGTTCGCCTACAAAAATTTAAAAATATTTTCGAAAAACCTAAATTTCGATGATATTTTATGATATTTTACACTTAAAACTAACAAATATTAATTATTTTCAGGTTGCGGAAGGCGGAACACTGCTAAATGAAGGTAAGTAGCTATGAAAAGCCAAAAGAACACAAAAAGAGGGTACAAAAGTCAACTATTAATTTCTAAATTCCTAACGCCCATACATTTCGTATCGCGCTAAGGTAAACTTTGAAAAACAATTTTTTCGAATTTTCTCGAAAAGTATTGGGCCGATTACGGTTATCAGGCACTCAAAAGATGTGTTTCAACGAGATCTATCTAATTTAGTACAAAAAAGTGGCTGTTCGCCTACAAAAATTTAAAAATATTTTCGAAAAACCTAAATTTCGATGATATTTTATGATATTTTACACTTAAAACTAACAAATATTAATTATTTTCAGGTTGCGGAAGGCGGAACACTGCTAAATGAAGGTAAGTAGCTATGAAAAGCCAAAAGAACACAAAAAGAGGGTACAAAAGTCAACTATTAATTTCTAAATTCCTAACGCCCATACATTTCGTATCGCGCTAAGGTAAACTTTGAAAAACAATTTTTTCGAATTTTCTCGAAAAGTATTGGGCCGATTACGGTTATCAGGCACTCAAAAGATGTGTTTCAACGAGATCTATCTAATTTAGTACAAAAAAGTGGCTGTTCGCCTACAAAAATTTAAAAATATTTTCGAAAAACCTAAATTTCGATGATATTTTATGATATTTTACACTTAAAACTAACAAATATTAATTATTTTCAGGTTGCGGAAGGCGGAACACTGCTAAATGAAGGTAAGTAGCTATGAAAAGCCAAAAGAACACAAAAAGAGGGTACAAAAGTCAACTATTAATTTCTAAATTCCTAACGCCCATACATTTCGTATCGCGCTAAGGTAAACTTTGAAAAACAATTTTTTCGAATTTTCTCGAAAAGTATTGGGCCGATTACGGTTATCAGGCACTCAAAAGATGTGTTTCAACGAGATCTATCTAATTTAGTACAAAAAAGTGGCTGTTCGCCTACAAAAATTTAAAAATATTTTCGAAAAACCTAAATTTCGATGATATTTTATGATATTTTACACTTAAAACTAACAAATATTAATTATTTTCAGGTTGCGGAAGGCGGAACACTGCTAAATGAAGGTAAGTAGCTATGAAAAGCCAAAAGAACACAAAAAGAGGGTACAAAAGTCAACTATTAATTTCTAAATTCCTAACGCCCATACATTTCGTATCGCGCTAAGGTAAACTTTGAAAAACAATTTTTTCGAATTTTCTCGAAAAGTATTGGGCCGATTACGGTTATCAGGCACTCAAAAGATGTGTTTCAACGAGATCTATCTAATTTAGTACAAAAAAGTGGCTGTTCGCCTACAAAAATTTAAAAATATTTTCGAAAAACCTAAATTTCGATGATATTTTATGATATTTTACACTTAAAACTAACAAATATTAATTATTTTCAGGTTGCGGAAGGCGGAACACTGCTAAATGAAGGTAAGTAGCTATGAAAAGCCAAAAGAACACAAAAAGAGGGTACAAAAGTCAACTATTAATTTCTAAATTCCTAACGCCCATACATTTCGTATCGCGCTAAGGTAAACTTTGAAAAACAATTTTTTCGAATTTTCTCGAAAAGTATTGGGCCGATTACGGTTATCAGGCACTCAAAAGATGTGTTTCAACGAGATCTATCTAATTTAGTACAAAAAAGTGGCTGTTCGCCTACAAAAATTTAAAAATATTTTCGAAAAACCTAAATTTCGATGATATTTTATGATATTTTACACTTAAAACTAACAAATATTAATTATTTTCAGGTTGCGGAAGGCGGAACACTGCTAAATGAAGGTAAGTAGCTATGAAAAGCCAAAAGAACACAAAAAGAGGGTACAAAAGTCAACTATTAATTTCTAAATTCCTAACGCCCATACATTTCGTATCGCGCTAAGGTAAACTTTGAAAAACAATTTTTTCGAATTTTCTCGAAAAGTATTGGGCCGATTACGGTTATCAGGCACTCAAAAGATGTGTTTCAACGAGATCTATCTAATTTAGTACAAAAAAGTGGCTGTTCGCCTACAAAAATTTAAAAATATTTTCGAAAAACCTAAATTTCGATGATATTTTATGATATTTTACACTTAAAACTAACAAATATTAATTATTTTCAGGTTGCGGAAGGCGGAACACTGCTAAATGAAGGTAAGTAGCTATGAAAAGCCAAAAGAACACAAAAAGAGGGTACAAAAGTCAACTATTAATTTCTAAATTCCTAACGCCCATACATTTCGTATCGCGCTAAGGTAAACTTTGAAAAACAATTTTTTCGAATTTTCTCGAAAAGTATTGGGCCGATTACGGTTATCAGGCACTCAAAAGATGTGTTTCAACGAGATCTATCTAATTTAGTACAAAAAAGTGGCTGTTCGCCTACAAAAATTTAAAAATATTTTCGAAAAACCTAAATTTCGATGATATTTTATGATATTTTACACTTAAAACTAACAAATATTAATTATTTTCAGGTTGCGGAAGGCGGAACACTGCTAAATGAAGGTAAGTAGCTATGAAAAGCCAAAAGAACACAAAAAGAGGGTACAAAAGTCAACTATTAATTTCTAAATTCCTAACGCCCATACATTTCGTATCGCGCTAAGGTAAACTTTGAAAAACAATTTTTTCGAATTTTCTCGAAAAGTATTGGGCCGATTACGGTTATCAGGCACTCAAAAGATGTGTTTCAACGAGATCTATCTAATTTAGTACAAAAAAGTGGCTGTTCGCCTACAAAAATTTAAAAATATTTTCGAAAAACCTAAATTTCGATGATATTTTATGATATTTTACACTTAAAACTAACAAATATTAATTATTTTCAGGTTGCGGAAGGCGGAACACTGCTAAATGAAGGTAAGTAGCTATGAAAAGCCAAAAGAACACAAAAAGAGGGTACAAAAGTCAACTATTAATTTCTAAATTCCTAACGCCCATACATTTCGTATCGCGCTAAGGTAAACTTTGAAAAACAATTTTTTCGAATTTTCTCGAAAAGTATTGGGCCGATTACGGTTATCAGGCACTCAAAAGATGTGTTTCAACGAGATCTATCTAATTTAGTACAAAAAAGTGGCTGTTCGCCTACAAAAATTTAAAAATATTTTCGAAAAACCTAAATTTCGATGATATTTTATGATATTTTACACTTAAAACTAACAAATATTAATTATTTTCAGGTTGCGGAAGGCGGAACACTGCTAAATGAAGGTAAGTAGCTATGAAAAGCCAAAAGAACACAAAAAGAGGGTACAAAAGTCAACTATTAATTTCTAAATTCCTAACGCCCATACATTTCGTATCGCGCTAAGGTAAACTTTGAAAAACAATTTTTTCGAATTTTCTCGAAAAGTATTGGGCCGATTACGGTTATCAGGCACTCAAAAGATGTGTTTCAACGAGATCTATCTAATTTAGTACAAAAAAGTGGCTGTTCGCCTACAAAAATTTAAAAATATTTTCGAAAAACCTAAATTTCGATGATATTTTATGATATTTTACACTTAAAACTAACAAATATTAATTATTTTCAGGTTGCGGAAGGCGGAACACTGCTAAATGAAGGTAAGTAGCTATGAAAAGCCAAAAGAACACAAAAAGAGGGTACAAAAGTCAACTATTAATTTCTAAATTCCTAACGCCCATACATTTCGTATCGCGCTAAGGTAAACTTTGAAAAACAATTTTTTCGAATTTTCTCGAAAAGTATTGGGCCGATTACGGTTATCAGGCACTCAAAAGATGTGTTTCAACGAGATCTATCTAATTTAGTACAAAAAAGTGGCTGTTCGCCTACAAAAATTTAAAAATATTTTCGAAAAACCTAAATTTCGATGATATTTTATGATATTTTACACTTAAAACTAACAAATATTAATTATTTTCAGGTTGCGGAAGGCGGAACACTGCTAAATGAAGGTAAGTAGCTATGAAAAGCCAAAAGAACACAAAAAGAGGGTACAAAAGTCAACTATTAATTTCTAAATTCCTAACGCCCATACATTTCGTATCGCGCTAAGGTAAACTTTGAAAAACAATTTTTTCGAATTTTCTCGAAAAGTATTGGGCCGATTACGGTTATCAGGCACTCAAAAGATGTGTTTCAACGAGATCTATCTAATTTAGTACAAAAAAGTGGCTGTTCGCCTACAAAAATTTAAAAATATTTTCGAAAAACCTAAATTTCGATGATATTTTATGATATTTTACACTTAAAACTAACAAATATTAATTATTTTCAGGTTGCGGAAGGCGGAACACTGCTAAATGAAGGTAAGTAGCTATGAAAAGCCAAAAGAACACAAAAAGAGGGTACAAAAGTCAACTATTAATTTCTAAATTCCTAACGCCCATACATTTCGTATCGCGCTAAGGTAAACTTTGAAAAACAATTTTTTCGAATTTTCTCGAAAAGTATTGGGCCGATTACGGTTATCAGGCACTCAAAAGATGTGTTTCAACGAGATCTATCTAATTTAGTACAAAAAAGTGGCTGTTCGCCTACAAAAATTTAAAAATATTTTCGAAAAACCTAAATTTCGATGATATTTTATGATATTTTACACTTAAAACTAACAAATATTAATTATTTTCAGGTTGCGGAAGGCGGAACACTGCTAAATGAAGGTAAGTAGCTATGAAAAGCCAAAAGAACACAAAAAGAGGGTACAAAAGTCAACTATTAATTTCTAAATTCCTAACGCCCATACATTTCGTATCGCGCTAAGGTAAACTTTGAAAAACAATTTTTTCGAATTTTCTCGAAAAGTATTGGGCCGATTACGGTTATCAGGCACTCAAAAGATGTGTTTCAACGAGATCTATCTAATTTAGTACAAAAAAGTGGCTGTTCGCCTACAAAAATTTAAAAATATTTTCGAAAAACCTAAATTTCGATGATATTTTATGATATTTTACACTTAAAACTAACAAATATTAATTATTTTCAGGTTGCGGAAGGCGGAACACTGCTAAATGAAGGTAAGTAGCTATGAAAAGCCAAAAGAACACAAAAAGAGGGTACAAAAGTCAACTATTAATTTCTAAATTCCTAACGCCCATACATTTCGTATCGCGCTAAGGTAAACTTTGAAAAACAATTTTTTCGAATTTTCTCGAAAAGTATTGGGCCGATTACGGTTATCAGGCACTCAAAAGATGTGTTTCAACGAGATCTATCTAATTTAGTACAAAAAAGTGGCTGTTCGCCTACAAAAATTTAAAAATATTTTCGAAAAACCTAAATTTCGATGATATTTTATGATATTTTACACTTAAAACTAACAAATATTAATTATTTTCAGGTTGCGGAAGGCGGAACACTGCTAAATGAAGGTAAGTAGCTATGAAAAGCCAAAAGAACACAAAAAGAGGGTACAAAAGTCAACTATTAATTTCTAAATTCCTAACGCCCATACATTTCGTATCGCGCTAAGGTAAACTTTGAAAAACAATTTTTTCGAATTTTCTCGAAAAGTATTGGGCCGATTACGGTTATCAGGCACTCAAAAGATGTGTTTCAACGAGATCTATCTAATTTAGTACAAAAAAGTGGCTGTTCGCCTACAAAAATTTAAAAATATTTTCGAAAAACCTAAATTTCGATGATATTTTATGATATTTTACACTTAAAACTAACAAATATTAATTATTTTCAGGTTGCGGAAGGCGGAACACTGCTAAATGAAGGTAAGTAGCTATGAAAAGCCAAAAGAACACAAAAAGAGGGTACAAAAGTCAACTATTAATTTCTAAATTCCTAACGCCCATACATTTCGTATCGCGCTAAGGTAAACTTTGAAAAACAATTTTTTCGAATTTTCTCGAAAAGTATTGGGCCGATTACGGTTATCAGGCACTCAAAAGATGTGTTTCAACGAGATCTATCTAATTTAGTACAAAAAAGTGGCTGTTCGCCTACAAAAATTTAAAAATATTTTCGAAAAACCTAAATTTCGATGATATTTTATGATATTTTACACTTAAAACTAACAAATATTAATTATTTTCAGGTTGCGGAAGGCGGAACACTGCTAAATGAAGGTAAGTAGCTATGAAAAGCCAAAAGAACACAAAAAGAGGGTACAAAAGTCAACTATTAATTTCTAAATTCCTAACGCCCATACATTTCGTATCGCGCTAAGGTAAACTTTGAAAAACAATTTTTTCGAATTTTCTCGAAAAGTATTGGGCCGATTACGGTTATCAGGCACTCAAAAGATGTGTTTCAACGAGATCTATCTAATTTAGTACAAAAAAGTGGCTGTTCGCCTACAAAAATTTAAAAATATTTTCGAAAAACCTAAATTTCGATGATATTTTATGATATTTTACACTTAAAACTAACAAATATTAATTATTTTCAGGTTGCGGAAGGCGGAACACTGCTAAATGAAGGTAAGTAGCTATGAAAAGCCAAAAGAACACAAAAAGAGGGTACAAAAGTCAACTATTAATTTCTAAATTCCTAACGCCCATACATTTCGTATCGCGCTAAGGTAAACTTTGAAAAACAATTTTTTCGAATTTTCTCGAAAAGTATTGGGCCGATTACGGTTATCAGGCACTCAAAAGATGTGTTTCAACGAGATCTATCTAATTTAGTACAAAAAAGTGGCTGTTCGCCTACAAAAATTTAAAAATATTTTCGAAAAACCTAAATTTCGATGATATTTTATGATATTTTACACTTAAAACTAACAAATATTAATTATTTTCAGGTTGCGGAAGGCGGAACACTGCTAAATGAAGGTAAGTAGCTATGAAAAGCCAAAAGAACACAAAAAGAGGGTACAAAAGTCAACTATTAATTTCTAAATTCCTAACGCCCATACATTTCGTATCGCGCTAAGGTAAACTTTGAAAAACAATTTTTTCGAATTTTCTCGAAAAGTATTGGGCCGATTACGGTTATCAGGCACTCAAAAGATGTGTTTCAACGAGATCTATCTAATTTAGTACAAAAAAGTGGCTGTTCGCCTACAAAAATTTAAAAATATTTTCGAAAAACCTAAATTTCGATGATATTTTATGATATTTTACACTTAAAACTAACAAATATTAATTATTTTCAGGTTGCGGAAGGCGGAACACTGCTAAATGAAGGTAAGTAGCTATGAAAAGCCAAAAGAACACAAAAAGAGGGTACAAAAGTCAACTATTAATTTCTAAATTCCTAACGCCCATACATTTCGTATCGCGCTAAGGTAAACTTTGAAAAACAATTTTTTCGAATTTTCTCGAAAAGTATTGGGCCGATTACGGTTATCAGGCACTCAAAAGATGTGTTTCAACGAGATCTATCTAATTTAGTACAAAAAAGTGGCTGTTCGCCTACAAAAATTTAAAAATATTTTCGAAAAACCTAAATTTCGATGATATTTTATGATATTTTACACTTAAAACTAACAAATATTAATTATTTTCAGGTTGCGGAAGGCGGAACACTGCTAAATGAAGGTAAGTAGCTATGAAAAGCCAAAAGAACACAAAAAGAGGGTACAAAAGTCAACTATTAATTTCTAAATTCCTAACGCCCATACATTTCGTATCGCGCTAAGGTAAACTTTGAAAAACAATTTTTTCGAATTTTCTCGAAAAGTATTGGGCCGATTACGGTTATCAGGCACTCAAAAGATGTGTTTCAACGAGATCTATCTAATTTAGTACAAAAAAGTGGCTGTTCGCCTACAAAAATTTAAAAATATTTTCGAAAAACCTAAATTTCGATGATATTTTATGATATTTTACACTTAAAACTAACAAATATTAATTATTTTCAGGTTGCGGAAGGCGGAACACTGCTAAATGAAGGTAAGTAGCTATGAAAAGCCAAAAGAACACAAAAAGAGGGTACAAAAGTCAACTATTAATTTCTAAATTCCTAACGCCCATACATTTCGTATCGCGCTAAGGTAAACTTTGAAAAACAATTTTTTCGAATTTTCTCGAAAAGTATTGGGCCGATTACGGTTATCAGGCACTCAAAAGATGTGTTTCAACGAGATCTATCTAATTTAGTACAAAAAAGTGGCTGTTCGCCTACAAAAATTTAAAAATATTTTCGAAAAACCTAAATTTCGATGATATTTTATGATATTTTACACTTAAAACTAACAAATATTAATTATTTTCAGGTTGCGGAAGGCGGAACACTGCTAAATGAAGGTAAGTAGCTATGAAAAGCCAAAAGAACACAAAAAGAGGGTACAAAAGTCAACTATTAATTTCTAAATTCCTAACGCCCATACATTTCGTATCGCGCTAAGGTAAACTTTGAAAAACAATTTTTTCGAATTTTCTCGAAAAGTATTGGGCCGATTACGGTTATCAGGCACTCAAAAGATGTGTTTCAACGAGATCTATCTAATTTAGTACAAAAAAGTGGCTGTTCGCCTACAAAAATTTAAAAATATTTTCGAAAAACCTAAATTTCGATGATATTTTATGATATTTTACACTTAAAACTAACAAATATTAATTATTTTCAGGTTGCGGAAGGCGGAACACTGCTAAATGAAGGTAAGTAGCTATGAAAAGCCAAAAGAACACAAAAAGAGGGTACAAAAGTCAACTATTAATTTCTAAATTCCTAACGCCCATACATTTCGTATCGCGCTAAGGTAAACTTTGAAAAACAATTTTTTCGAATTTTCTCGAAAAGTATTGGGCCGATTACGGTTATCAGGCACTCAAAAGATGTGTTTCAACGAGATCTATCTAATTTAGTACAAAAAAGTGGCTGTTCGCCTACAAAAATTTAAAAATATTTTCGAAAAACCTAAATTTCGATGATATTTTATGATATTTTACACTTAAAACTAACAAATATTAATTATTTTCAGGTTGCGGAAGGCGGAACACTGCTAAATGAAGGTAAGTAGCTATGAAAAGCCAAAAGAACACAAAAAGAGGGTACAAAAGTCAACTATTAATTTCTAAATTCCTAACGCCCATACATTTCGTATCGCGCTAAGGTAAACTTTGAAAAACAATTTTTTCGAATTTTCTCGAAAAGTATTGGGCCGATTACGGTTATCAGGCACTCAAAAGATGTGTTTCAACGAGATCTATCTAATTTAGTACAAAAAAGTGGCTGTTCGCCTACAAAAATTTAAAAATATTTTCGAAAAACCTAAATTTCGATGATATTTTATGATATTTTACACTTAAAACTAACAAATATTAATTATTTTCAGGTTGCGGAAGGCGGAACACTGCTAAATGAAGGTAAGTAGCTATGAAAAGCCAAAAGAACACAAAAAGAGGGTACAAAAGTCAACTATTAATTTCTAAATTCCTAACGCCCATACATTTCGTATCGCGCTAAGGTAAACTTTGAAAAACAATTTTTTCGAATTTTCTCGAAAAGTATTGGGCCGATTACGGTTATCAGGCACTCAAAAGATGTGTTTCAACGAGATCTATCTAATTTAGTACAAAAAAGTGGCTGTTCGCCTACAAAAATTTAAAAATATTTTCGAAAAACCTAAATTTCGATGATATTTTATGATATTTTACACTTAAAACTAACAAATATTAATTATTTTCAGGTTGCGGAAGGCGGAACACTGCTAAATGAAGGTAAGTAGCTATGAAAAGCCAAAAGAACACAAAAAGAGGGTACAAAAGTCAACTATTAATTTCTAAATTCCTAACGCCCATACATTTCGTATCGCGCTAAGGTAAACTTTGAAAAACAATTTTTTCGAATTTTCTCGAAAAGTATTGGGCCGATTACGGTTATCAGGCACTCAAAAGATGTGTTTCAACGAGATCTATCTAATTTAGTACAAAAAAGTGGCTGTTCGCCTACAAAAATTTAAAAATATTTTCGAAAAACCTAAATTTCGATGATATTTTATGATATTTTACACTTAAAACTAACAAATATTAATTATTTTCAGGTTGCGGAAGGCGGAACACTGCTAAATGAAGGTAAGTAGCTATGAAAAGCCAAAAGAACACAAAAAGAGGGTACAAAAGTCAACTATTAATTTCTAAATTCCTAACGCCCATACATTTCGTATCGCGCTAAGGTAAACTTTGAAAAACAATTTTTTCGAATTTTCTCGAAAAGTATTGGGCCGATTACGGTTATCAGGCACTCAAAAGATGTGTTTCAACGAGATCTATCTAATTTAGTACAAAAAAGTGGCTGTTCGCCTACAAAAATTTAAAAATATTTTCGAAAAACCTAAATTTCGATGATATTTTATGATATTTTACACTTAAAACTAACAAATATTAATTATTTTCAGGTTGCGGAAGGCGGAACACTGCTAAATGAAGGTAAGTAGCTATGAAAAGCCAAAAGAACACAAAAAGAGGGTACAAAAGTCAACTATTAATTTCTAAATTCCTAACGCCCATACATTTCGTATCGCGCTAAGGTAAACTTTGAAAAACAATTTTTTCGAATTTTCTCGAAAAGTATTGGGCCGATTACGGTTATCAGGCACTCAAAAGATGTGTTTCAACGAGATCTATCTAATTTAGTACAAAAAAGTGGCTGTTCGCCTACAAAAATTTAAAAATATTTTCGAAAAACCTAAATTTCGATGATATTTTATGATATTTTACACTTAAAACTAACAAATATTAATTATTTTCAGGTTGCGGAAGGCGGAACACTGCTAAATGAAGGTAAGTAGCTATGAAAAGCCAAAAGAACACAAAAAGAGGGTACAAAAGTCAACTATTAATTTCTAAATTCCTAACGCCCATACATTTCGTATCGCGCTAAGGTAAACTTTGAAAAACAATTTTTTCGAATTTTCTCGAAAAGTATTGGGCCGATTACGGTTATCAGGCACTCAAAAGATGTGTTTCAACGAGATCTATCTAATTTAGTACAAAAAAGTGGCTGTTCGCCTACAAAAATTTAAAAATATTTTCGAAAAACCTAAATTTCGATGATATTTTATGATATTTTACACTTAAAACTAACAAATATTAATTATTTTCAGGTTGCGGAAGGCGGAACACTGCTAAATGAAGGTAAGTAGCTATGAAAAGCCAAAAGAACACAAAAAGAGGGTACAAAAGTCAACTATTAATTTCTAAATTCCTAACGCCCATACATTTCGTATCGCGCTAAGGTAAACTTTGAAAAACAATTTTTTCGAATTTTCTCGAAAAGTATTGGGCCGATTACGGTTATCAGGCACTCAAAAGATGTGTTTCAACGAGATCTATCTAATTTAGTACAAAAAAGTGGCTGTTCGCCTACAAAAATTTAAAAATATTTTCGAAAAACCTAAATTTCGATGATATTTTATGATATTTTACACTTAAAACTAACAAATATTAATTATTTTCAGGTTGCGGAAGGCGGAACACTGCTAAATGAAGGTAAGTAGCTATGAAAAGCCAAAAGAACACAAAAAGAGGGTACAAAAGTCAACTATTAATTTCTAAATTCCTAACGCCCATACATTTCGTATCGCGCTAAGGTAAACTTTGAAAAACAATTTTTTCGAATTTTCTCGAAAAGTATTGGGCCGATTACGGTTATCAGGCACTCAAAAGATGTGTTTCAACGAGATCTATCTAATTTAGTACAAAAAAGTGGCTGTTCGCCTACAAAAATTTAAAAATATTTTCGAAAAACCTAAATTTCGATGATATTTTATGATATTTTACACTTAAAACTAACAAATATTAATTATTTTCAGGTTGCGGAAGGCGGAACACTGCTAAATGAAGGTAAGTAGCTATGAAAAGCCAAAAGAACACAAAAAGAGGGTACAAAAGTCAACTATTAATTTCTAAATTCCTAACGCCCATACATTTCGTATCGCGCTAAGGTAAACTTTGAAAAACAATTTTTTCGAATTTTCTCGAAAAGTATTGGGCCGATTACGGTTATCAGGCACTCAAAAGATGTGTTTCAACGAGATCTATCTAATTTAGTACAAAAAAGTGGCTGTTCGCCTACAAAAATTTAAAAATATTTTCGAAAAACCTAAATTTCGATGATATTTTATGATATTTTACACTTAAAACTAACAAATATTAATTATTTTCAGGTTGCGGAAGGCGGAACACTGCTAAATGAAGGTAAGTAGCTATGAAAAGCCAAAAGAACACAAAAAGAGGGTACAAAAGTCAACTATTAATTTCTAAATTCCTAACGCCCATACATTTCGTATCGCGCTAAGGTAAACTTTGAAAAACAATTTTTTCGAATTTTCTCGAAAAGTATTGGGCCGATTACGGT